>CAWUFW010009414.1:600000-786624 GCA_963921515.1 Calotriton arnoldi | reverse complement strand
GTTTGGACCCCATTGCCACAATGTTCAAAATGTGCTTCAGCTATGGACCCCACACTTACCTTTTGGTCACTGTGATGATGGGGGTTTGGACCCCATTGCCACAATGTTCAAAATGTGCTTCAGCTATGGACCCCACACTTACCTTTTGGTCACTGTGATGATGGGGGTTTGGACCCCATTGCCACAATGTTCAAAATGTGCTTCAGCTATGGACCCCACACTTACATTTTGGTCACCGAGATGATGGGGTTTTGGACCCCATTGCCACAATGGTCATGGCCTGCTTGCATTGTGGGGGCCACACACATATATGTGTGGCACATGTGATAGGGGGTCACATTGTATGTTCAAAGTCATGTTCAGTGTTGTAGGCATTTGACACAGTCTACACACGCTTGTCATGGTGTTGGGGGGATGTCTTTTTCTTGCATTCCCTAGGTTGTGGTGTGCTGGTTGTGTCATGCATTGTCCATCCTATGAGTGGGGGTGGTGTTGGTGGTAGGCATCCAGCCCCCCATGGGTAGAGGTGGTAGTAGTGACAGGCATCCAGCCCCCATGGGTAGAGGTGGTAGTAGTGGTAGGCATCTGGCACCCCTGGGTAAGGGTGGTAGTAGTGGTGGGCATCTGGCACCCCCTGGCTAAGGGTGGTAGTGGTGGTGGGCATGTGGCACCCCTGGGTAAGGGTGGTAGTGGTGGTGGGCATCTGGCACCCCCATGGCTAAGGGTGGTAGTAGTGGTAGGCATCCAGCCCCCTGGCTAAGGGTGGTAGTAGTGGTGGGCATCTGGCACCCCCCTGGCTAAGGGTGGTAGTGGTGGTGGGCATGTGGCACCCCCTGGGTAAGGGTGGTAGTAGTGGTGGGCATCCAGCCCCCCTGGCTAAGGGTGGTAGTAGTGGTAGGCATCCAGCCCCCCTGGCTAAGGGTGGTAGTAGTGGTGGGCATCTGGCACCCCCCTGGCTAAGGGTGGTAGTAGTGGTGGGCATCTGGCACCCCTGGGTAAGGGTGGTAGTGGTGGTGGGCATCTGGCACCCCCATGGCTAAGGGTGGTAGTAGTGGTAGGCATCCAGCCCCCCTGGGTAAGGGTGGTAGTAGTGGTAGGCATCCAGCCCCCTGGCTAAGGGTGGTAGTAGTGGTAGGCATCCAGCCCCCTGGCTAAGGGTGGTAGTAGTGGTGGGCATCTGGCACCCCCTGGCTAAGGGTGGTAGTGGTGGTGGGCATGTGGCACCCCTGGGTAAGGGTGGTAGTGGTGGTGGGCATCTGGCACCCCCATGGCTAAGGGTGGTAGTAGTGGTAGGCATCCAGCCCCACAGGCTAAGGGTGGTAGTAGTGGTAGGCATCCAGCCCCCCTGGGTAAGGGTGGTAGTAGTGGTAGGCATCCAGCCCCCTGGCTAAGGGTGGTAGTAGTGGTAGACATCCAGCCCCCTGGCTAAGGGTGGTAGTAGTGGTGGGCATCTGGCACCCCCTGGCTAAGGGTGGTAGTGGTGGTGGGCATGTGGCACCCCCTGGGTAAGGGTGGTAGTGGTGGTGGGCATCTGGCACCCCCATGGCTAAGGGTGGTAGTAGTGGTAGGCATCCAGCCCCCCTGGCTAAGGGTGGTAGTTGTGGTGGGCATCTGGCACCCCCCTGGCTAAGGGTGGTAGTGGTGGTGGGCATGTGGCACCCCCTGGGTAAGGGTGGTAGTGGTGGTGGGCATCTGGCACCCCCATGGCTAAGGGTGGTAGTGGTGGTGGGCATGTGGCACCCCCTGGCTAAGGGTGGTAGTGGTGGTGGGCATGTGGCACCCCTGGGTAAGGGTGGTAGTGGTGGTGGGCATCTGGCACCCCCATGGCTAAGGGTGGTAGTAGTGGTAGGCATCCAGCCCCACAGGCTAAGGGTGGTAGTAGTGGTAGGCATCCAGCCCCCCTGGGTAAGGGTGGTAGTAGTGGTGGGCATCTGGCACCCCCTGGCTAAGGGTGGTTGTAGTGGTAGGCATCCAGCCCCCCTGGGTAGGGGTGGTAGTGGTGGTGCGCATCCAGGCCCCTGTGTGCATATGTGGCATTGGTGATGGGCATCCCGCCCCTATGGTGCTGCTGTTGCTGGTGTAAGTAAATTCTGCATCCCTCTGTGTGTGTGTGATGTGTCGTGTACGTGTTGTATGTTTTTGTGGTTGGTGTCTGACTTACCTTCTGCGCCGTACGCGTCCGTGCCTGTTCCGGTAGTAAATGTAGAATATTGGTAGGATCGGAACGAAGGGATTCATGGTTGGTTCGTCTCGTTCGTCTTTCTCGTTGCTTCGCGTCGTCCTCGTCGCTGGCGTGTTCGCCTCGTAGCCGTGGATCGGGTTGTGGCGCGAATCGGGGCTTATGTGCGCCTCTCCCGGATGCTTTGACGTGCCGTGCGTAGCGACGGGTTCGGCGCGTACGGAAAGCGCATCGTACTTGTCCGGCCGGGCTGCATTTTCGCTTCCGTGCGACTCGATTCGGCGTTTCCGAATTCGCCTCGGTCGGAGAACAGGACCTGAATTGGGTGAGTACGACTCGGCCGGATTCTATGCTGTTGTGCGCATCGTACTTACTCGTTCGGGATGATGTACGGATCGGTCGGGAAACAGGCATTCGCATGGCTTTTTTCCCGACCGAATGGTATTGGGTGCGCCTCCGACCGAGATCGGAATCGGCCCCTCGATGTGTAACATAATCTGTGTGCCAACCAGGCTTGACTTTCAGCGGCTTATTTGAAAGCCCCTTGCACCGCTGGTGCGCCCCTTTTTCCCATTTTAAAAGTGATGCACCAGTGGCGCAAGGAACTTGTAAATAAGCCCCTCAATCTCTTGGTTGAATGTTCATCACCCCTATTCAAGTCAACAGCAGTGTGGTGCTCAACCAATGCATCAGCTCGGGAACCTGGATTGTCATCCATTTTTACCAACCGTGACACACTCCATACATCTCCTGAGTCCGAAATTGCCCCATTTGTTACACCAGCTATAATAAAAGGACCCATGAACTTGGAAAGCCCTTTTTTCAGCATTCCCGGTTTTCTTACCTTCACTCTGTCACCCACTTTCCACCATCCTTCTTGTACACAATTCTTAAAATCAAAACGGGCTTTATATTTGTTTTGATGTGAAGATCTACGCCAAGCTACATCCTAATATGAATGATGTTCCATATTATTTTTATGCTTAACTTCAACCAAGCAAGATTGAGTTTACTGTGAGGCTTCCCACCTCTTAATGAGGCAAATGGTGACACTGACGTCACACTATTAGGCGTGTTATGGTATGCCCACCATGTTTCCCTGAAAACCATTTTCAAAGAGCTTTTAGTGAGAAGTGCATGTTGAGCACAACTCTTCACCATCCTGTTCATACTCTCAGCTAAACCATTAGACTGAGGTGAATAAAGTGATGTCTTAGAATGCACAATTGGCAGTTCCTTGAAAAACTCACACATTTCATAAGAGACAAATTGCACCCCATTATCTGTGGCTAGACACTTGGGTATTTCCTCCCGAGAGAACTCTTCCATGAGGAATTCTATTACAGTCTTAGTATTGAAGGAAGCCACACATTTGTTGACTACCCACTTGGAGGTGTAATCAACTAACAATATAACATATCGTTCATCATGAGACATTAAATCAAAAGGCCCAGGGGGGCGTGGCTAGGCACCCGGCGAGCATGGCGGCGTTTTCGTGAGGCTCCCGACACCGGCGCGGCGGACTCCCGTTTTAACAATACTTCGCGTGAAGCCGCACAGGTGAATGCCTCCGTGAAGATGTGTGCGCAAGGATGCGCCGTCGTCCGAAGCTCTTCAAAGCAGCAGAACGGTTCATTTTGAGGTAAAACGCTCCGACGTGCATTCGTGGCATCGCGGACGCCATTTTGAATATCTGATCCGCGCTTTGAGCGTTTCCCAGATTCACGGTGGCGAAAATGAATCACTTCAAAAGGCACCCTTGCTTCTTTGGAACAGAATAAATCTATTGCCCCTTCTCAGTGGTAAATTAAGGCGGTATAGTTACCTAACATAGCCTCATTAACCCACAATTGCTGAGGGGATGAAGACACGACCGCCATTTTGTGGAGCATTTACAAAGGTAAAATGGCGAACTCTTAAGCATTTATCTGGTCTATACATGTCTCCCATGCATCTTCTCTCACAATGTCCTCCTAATTAGGGGCTATTTTTGCTGACTCTAATCTCATGCTTTAAGTTCCAGCCTATCTGTCGTATATTAAGAGGAGGGAAAAGGCATCCTAAGAAGTATAACAGACTTTCTTTGCAACAGCGGTTAGCGGACTTTGTCCCTCAAAAGCTGCAATTATTTCACAATCCACTGTTTGCAACATCACTACAATTCGTTGCTCAGTTTTTTGTAAGGTGCTGCACATCCCAGGCTGAATCTGTTCCTTCATTTCCCAACTCTTCTACTAATTTTCTTTGAATCCGCCTTCAGGATTTTCCGTTTCATCTATCCCGCAAGTTCATGGGTAGAACGAAGGGATCTCTTCATAATAATACTTCAAAATCAAAACGCTTTTTCATTAAAAATTCAACACTCTTTTCAGAATTCTCCAAACTGGAGGACTCAGGATTAACTGTGAAAGAGAGCATCAACACAACAATGGATTCCTCACAAGCAATACCAGGAAAGTCCAACGTGAAACGCTTGAAAAAAGATCCCCCCTTGCCACCTAAATCAGCTTCTCCAGTCTCAATGGAGTTATTACTACAGGAGATAAGAGCCCTCAGACCCTTTGTGGAAGAGACCAATTCTAAATTACAAATCCTATCCGACAACTGGTCGCAACTAGATACAAGACTTACAGTAGTAGAGCATAATGTCTCTTCCCTTAACGATACCACTAAGAGTGTTACTATTCTGCATTCTCAAGTCTCAACACTTCAAAAGCAGGACGAGGACCTTGAAAATCGCAATAGAAGAAACAACATACGTATTTACGGTCTGGTGGAGGGGGCCGAAGGTACAGACTCTATTACATTCTTTAAATCATTCCTCCCTAAAATCCTACATATGCCGGAAGACACTGCGCTGAACATACAACGCGCTCACAGGTTGGGACGAGCCCCCACTACAACTTCGTCTTCACAACGACCAAGAGGAGTCATTCTCTATTTTCTAGAGTATACTGACTTGCTGAAAGTATTGGCAGCAGCTAAAGTCATCCAACAGATTTCGTGGTCTGGTTCCACACTGTTCTTTGCGCAAGATTATTCTAAGGCTACAGCAGCCAGACGTAAAGCCTTTCTAAACATGAGACCTGACGTCCACTCCATGGGGGCTAGATATGGTCTTTTCCACCCGTGTCTGTTTAAGGTTACTTATAACAACAGAACAATAACATATGAAGATCCAGTACGTTTGCAAAGTTTCATCAATGCGCACAAGACGGATCATATGGACTCTTCAGGCTCTTCCTCATCACATGTTACATGATTTGTCTGAACTGTACATCTGAGGTGCCATTATTCTTTTGATTGTGGATTTTATGATGTTGGTTTCATGTATATGCTGGTAGTTTCTCCTCAACAGTACTATAGTTTTTTTCTTTTTTCCGTTGCTCTTGATAGCCTTGAGTTCATGCTATCGTGTTTCATTGTTTCCATGTTTATCGTTCAGTTTATAAATTAAAGTTAAGCATGTTTTTCTTTGCTTCACAGTTCCGTTTAAGTCATGGCGTGATCCTCCCCCGGTCTAGTCGAGCCTTCCCCAGACGTTAGCCTGCTCCATGTGGTTCCACCCTTTCCCACATCCACATTCCCTTTTTGTAGGTATGTTACTTGTTTTGTTTTTTGTTATTTGTTTTGTCGTGCATTTTCTTAATCTTTCCCCTATTGGTGTCTCTAGTATCTTCACTTCTTTCTATACATTTACGTTTATTAATATATTTGTCATTGCATATCTAAACCTTCTTATATTTCTATTTTCATACTACTTATTTATCATATTCATCTTCTTTTGTATTGCTACTGCTAATCTTCACTCCTGGCTCAGGTCATCTTACTCTTCCTTCTTTTCTTCTCTTGTGATTGAATTGACCATTCTTCTTAATCTCCTCTCTCTGCATATCTTCTATGGTAACCTCAATGAATCGGACTTATGTGTCATGATCCTTTTACATTCTCTTTCTGAAACTTCATGTCTTTAAAATTGATTTCATGGAACGTTAGGGGATTAAATTCTCCTATCAAAAGACAAAGAGTCTTAACTTATCTAGCTAAATTAGATGCTGATATAGTTTATTTACAAGAAACACATCTCACGGATGCCGAATCTTTAAAACTAAAAAGAGGTTGGGTGGGGAAGTTTTCTTTTCTCAAGGGGACAGCAAACGTAATGGAGTCATGATACTTTGTCGTAAATCACTCCCAGTTAAACTTTTATCGCAAGACTCAGATGCTGATGGCAGATGGTTGAATGTCAAACTGTCTCTTAAGGGTGTTCCTATCTCTTTACTTAATGTCTATGCCCCTACCAGAGGCGATACTGCTTTCTGGCACACATTGGCCAAGCAAATTACTCATTGCATTGAAGATAATTTCATATTGGCTGGCGATTGTAATCAGATTTATGACCCGTTTGTGGACAGATGTTCCAAAGTTTCTTTTGTCCCCAATAAGCCTCATAAATCTTTTGTTCACACGATCACTCAGCATAAGCTCCTTGATGCATGGCGTTTGTGTAATCCGACTACCAGAGAATACACTTTTTATTCCCCAGCCCATCAAACTCAGTCACGAATAGACTATATATTCGTTTCTCATAATATTTCGCAAGCCCTTACGAGCGCAGAAATTGGCCCTATTCTATTGTCAGATCACGCCCCGGTCTCAATTGGCCTTGGCATATTACCTAAAGTTAATGCTCCTAGAAGGTGGCGTTTTAATAATGCTCTCCTTCTGGATCCAGTGTTCACAGCCTCCTTTACCACCTTCTTCAATGAGTACTTTGCGATAAACCAAAGTGAGTCCTTGTCATTCTCAACTGTTTGGGACGCTTTTAAAGCTTCAGCAAGAGATTTCATTATTGGATTTGTTGCCAAGAAACGAAAAAATGCACGCAAACTTACAAATGGTCTCCTTCATGACATTAAGAGATTGGAACATGCATACTACACATCACACTCGAAGGAATTTTAACAGCTCTCATAAATGCCAAATTGCAATTTAACAAGAAATCTACAGATAATGCCTCATTATATCTATTAAAATGTAGTGCAAAATTTTACGGAGGCAAAAACAAAGCAGGAAGAATATTGGCTAATTATTTAAAAATTCGGCACAACAAATTGAATATCGAATCTATCTATGACGAACATTCTGCTTTAAAATTTAAAGATGTTGAGATTTTGAATGAATTTTCTCTCTTTTATAAATCTTTATATGCACCTGAAACACAATCTACAGACCAATCATTGTCACACTTTTTCTCTAATATCCAAAAATCCCAACGTACTCCTACCGATCTATCTTCCTTGGAATTTGACCCAACACAGCAAGAACTTCTTAAAGCTCTCCAACACCTTAAAAAAGACAAAGCACCAGGCCCAGACGGTTTTACTGTTGAATTTTATCTTCACTTTTCCAAACTTTTGATGCCCAAAATAGACGCCCTGATACATTCTTTTCGTTCACTAAATAGTTCCTCTGGCTCTTTCTCAGAAGCGCACATTTGCCTCATACCCAAAGAGGGAAAAGATTCTAAGTACTGTAAAAATTATAGACCTATCTCCCTGGTTAACATCGACTACAAAAAAAATTCTAAAGCGCTAGCTATACGCTTAGATTCCTATTTACCAAACTTGTTGGGCAAAGAGCAATCTGGTTTTGTTAAAGGACGCCTTATAACTGACAACACGTGACTTTTCTTTAATGTTTTATCTAAATCAACCCACCTAAAACAACCCCTTGTAGCAATAGCATTAGACGCGGAAAAGGCGTTCGATAGTGTTGAATGGACTTACTTGTTCTATACTCTCAAGTGGTTTGGTTTTGGCCCTAAATTTACATCTTTGAAATCCCTCCTTTATTCAAATCCTCGCGCTGCAGTCTGTGCTAATGGCCTAATCTCCCCTTTCTTTGATTTAGGCAGAGGGGTACGCCAAGGTTGCCCTCTCTCTCCCTTTCTTTTCAATTTAGCTCTGGAACCATTTCTCTGCAAATTGCGTCAAAACCCAAATTGACATGGTTTCCAAACGATCAACTCCCACGTTAAACTTGCAGCTTATCCTGATGATATTTTGCTTTTTATGTCTAGACCTGAAGACTCAATTCCCGCTTTCTTAGCGGAAGTAGAGTCATACTCCCTTATATCCGGATACAAATTGAATAACGATAAATGTGAGATCTTGCCCCTAACCAAGTACACTTTTAAGTCAGACTTTAGTGCATCTAATTTCACATGGAGTCCTGAACATATTAAATATTTAGGATTACACTTCACCTCTTCAGTCTCGGATACAGTAGTATTATGCATGAATAAGTGTATTCAAAAGATCTCAGAGTTAACCACTAAATGGCACCCCCTCTACTTATCCTGGTGGGGGCGCTTAGACACCATAAAGATGATGCTGTCACCCATAGTTTTATATACTATCTCCAACATCCCAGTTCCTATTTCCGCTAACTTATTTAAGAAAATTAACTCCATCCTTTCCTCCTTCCTGTGGAGTAATAAGAAGCCCCGTATGTCTTTATTAAAATGAATCCGACCAAAATCAGAAGGTGGAGTTAACTTTCCAGATTTTCCGGCATATCAGAAGGCTTTCCTTTTGCGTCAAGCCTCTTTTTGGCTGCTTGATTCCACGGAGGACTGCCCTCTTTGGACCTCACTTGAATGTCTATTTTTGTCTCCCTTTTCCTTTCGTGAATATCTTTCCTTCTCACGCAAATCTCCCCTTTCTTTGATTTAGGCAGAGGGGTACGCCAAGGTTGCCCTCTCTCTCCCTTTCTTTCAATTTCTAAAGCGCTAGCTATACGCTTAGATTCCTATTTACCAAACTTGTTGGGCAAAGAGCAATCTGGTTTTGTTAAAGGACGCCTTATAACTGACAACACGCGACTTTTCTTTAATGTTTTATCTAAATCAACCCACCTAAAACAACCCCTTGTAGCAATAGCATTAGACGCGGAAAAGGCGTTCGATAGAGTTGAATGGACTTACTTGTTCTATACTCTCAAGTGGTTCGGTTTTGGCCCTAAATTTACATCTTTGATATCCCTCCTTTATTCAAATCCTTGCGCTGCAGTCTGTGCTAATGGCCTAATCTCCCCTTTCTTTGATTTAGGCAGAGGGGTACGCCAAGGTTGCCCTCTCTCTCCCTTTCTTTTCAATTTAGCTCTGGAACCATTTCTCTGCAAATTGCATCAAAACCCAAATTTACATGGTTTCCAAACGATCAACTCCCACGTTAAACTTGCAGCTTATCCTGATGATATTTTGCTTTTTGTGTCTAGACCTGAAGACTCAATTCCCGCTTTCTTAGCGGAAGTAGAGTCATACTCCCTTATATCCGGATACAAATTGAATAACGATAAATGTGAGATCTTGCCCCTAACTTTTAAGTCAGACTTTAGTGCATCTAATTTCACATGGAGTCCTGAACATATTAAATATTTAGGATTACACTTCACCTCTTCAGTCTCGGATACAGTAGTATTATGCATGAATAAGTGTATTCAAAAGATCTCAGAGTTAACCACTAAATGGCACCCCCTCTACTTATCCTGGTGGGGGCGCTTAGACACCATAAAGATGATGCTGTCACCCATAGTTTTATATACTATCTCCAACATCCCAGTTCCTATTTCCGCTAACTTATTTAAGAAAATTAACTCCATCCTTTCCTCCTTCCTGTGGAGTAATAAGAAGCCCCGTATGTCTTTATTAAAATGAATCCGACCTAAATCAGAAGGTGGAGTTAACTTTCCAGATTTTCCGGCATATCAGAAGGCTTTCCTTTTGCGTCAAGCCTCTTTTTGGCTGCTTGATTCCACGGAGGACTGCCCTCTTTGGACCTCACTTGAATGTCTATTTTTGTCTCCCTTTTCCTTTCGTGAATATCTTTCCTTCTCACGCAAACCTCAGTCTCTCTCTACTCCCATAATCAAACTCACCTCCAAACTCCTTGAATCAACTTCTATTTCCCCTCATAGTACTTTAGATTCCTTCCTCAAATCACCAATTTGGCACAACAAAAACTTGCTTATTCATAATAAACCCTTCTATTGGAAGATTTGGAGACAAAGAGGTCTATTATGGGTCCATCAATTATTCTCAGGATTGGATTTTTTTACCCTTTACCTCACTTAGCAAATCATTCAATTTGCCTGCCTCATTCATTCATAAATATAACTTACTTAAGAAAGCCGTGATGGATACATATATCCCACTTTCTACCATATCTGATACCTCTAGTGTTTCAGACACCCCCTCACGACTTCACACTCTGTTACAAACCATGCCTAAAGCTTCCATTATCTATAACTATTTACAAGACACAGACTTAGTCAGACCAAAGTCCAAAATAGAAGAGATGTGGGAACGTGATTTCATGACATCTTGGCCGCTATCACTCTGGACAAGCCTATGGACCAAGATACGTAGATCTTCCAGAGCAGCCAACACAACGCAAACATTGTTTTTCGTATACAATAGGCTCTTACTAACATCGACTACTTTAAGTAAAAGTTATTCAACTGTACCGGATACTTGCTGGACATGTTTCTCTCCAAATGCTGATTTATGCCATATGTTATTCTATTGTCCATGTGTATGTACTTTTTGGAAACAAGTATGGACCCAAATTAACCTAATTTTCGGCACTAACTTTACTTTTTCCTTTATTCATGTTTTTTTAGGAAGTTTATCACATATTTGGGAAAATGTTACGTTGAACGTCAAAATTATTGACTTATTATTAGCGGTTGCTTTTCAGCAAATTACCACAAATTGGAAAGACTTTACAAAAATCTCTTATAAAGCTTGGTGGTACGCTGTGTGCCATAATCATAGATTAGACACTTCTTTTGTTTATCCTATACAAATGGCAACGAAGCGTTTAAATTTGTGGTCACCCGTCACAATGTACATTGATGCAAGCGCCAAACGGTGCACTCTGCTACAACCATCTCAGCAGGAAGTTCCTAAACCACCCTGACTCCCCCAATTGTTCCTAAAGTTATTCATACTCTAATGTTATTTATGTTTCACTTATATCACTTTGCTTTCCTATTTTTACTAATAAGTCCGATCCATGTAATCTTATCGAGGCAGACTTGTAATGTAATGACGTGAGTTCGATAATTTGTATTGTATGTAGACACCTTTTATTCTTTTCAATAAAATTTATCTTGAACTTAAAAAAAAAAATCATAAGGCCCAGCAGTGTATAAACCCAATTTGGTCCAGGGTTCTAATGGAATTTCAACCGGGGATAGAGGGGCAGTGTGTGTCTTTTTTCTTTTGTCATTAGTTGCACATTGCCAAAAATCCTTTACTACCTCTTCTACCTCATGATCCATTCCAGCCCACCAATACCATTATCGTAACCTGGCTTTAGTCATATTCCTGCATAAATGCCCTTCATGAGCCAACTTGATTAGTTTCCCTGTCAAGTGTTTTGGAGGTACCACTCGATTTCCTCTGAAGATTTTCTCTCCCACAATGCATAGTTCATCCTGAACACTGGAGAAATCCCTCAAGGTGAGAAGAATATACTTGCCATCCGGCCAACCCTTCACAATAAAATCCTTCATGCCCAACAAGTCAATCATTTAAATTGGCAACCGCCCATTCATTGTCATTTAGTTCAAATTCACATTCTCAGCCCACTAGAGTATTTTCACTTAAATAGCCATCTTGATCAATAGGCAGCCTTGATAAACAATCCGCTATGCTATTTTTTGACCCTGGCACATACTCAACACAATAATTGAAAGCAGACAACCCTTCAATCCACCGTTTAATCCTAGGAGATAGGTTCTCCATTACTCTGCACATACACATTTGAGAAAGTAGCCGATGATCCGATTTGACTGTAAAAGGTATCCCCCACAAGAAAAATGTAAAGTGGAGAACTGCCCAATACACAGCCAATGTCTCTCGCTCTATTACTGAATATTGTTCTTCTGCATCCTTCAACGAGCGAGAGGCAAAAGCCACCAACTTCAATTCATCATCAACCACCTGAGCCTACACTGTACCTAGACCTCTGATACTGTCATCAGTCGATAGAACCCTTTTCTTACAAGCATCAAAATGGCCTACCATTGGCAACTTCCCAATGCTGTCTTTGATGCTTCCAAATGCTTGATCACATTCCTCAGTCCAACTGAATTGGGAGCCCTTCTTCAGTATCACCTTTAACAGCTGGGACAGACTGGCAAGATTGCGAATAAACTTAGAACAAAAATCTAATCCCAAAAAGGAACGCACCTGATCTTTGTTTTGTGCTGTGGTAGCTCCAAAAATGCTATTGCCTAGATGAAGTTTCGGGCTTATCCCTTTGCCTGAAGTGGTATGCCCTAAGTAAGTCACTGATGACACTCTAAATTTGCATTTTTTTCTTTATAACTAGTCCTGCTTTTTGCAATCGTTTTAATACCTTCCACAGTATCTCATCATGCTCCTGTAGATCCTTGCCATAAACTAAGATGTTGTCTTGAAAAAACAACACTTTGGACAACCCTTCTAGGACCTTCTTCATGACTCTCTGAAAGCATGCAGCAGCTGAGGCTAGCCCAAAAGGCATTCCTATGAACTTTTTTTTTTAAATTTTAAATATAATTTTATTGAAAAGGAAAATAGGACATAATACAAATAAGCATTGCAGCAATAATGCAGTCACAGAGTGCAATCACGACTGTAGATCACAATAAAGAACTAAATGGACGCCATATTCAAAGGAACATAACATGCAGCACGGTCCCAAGTGATGATGATCAAAGCACCTCAGGAGAGCCACTAAGCAGACCCTCCAGGATTTCGCGGTTTGCCGCGAAATCGGCACTTTTGTAAAAATGCCGCGATTTTTACAAAAGTGCCCGCAAAATCGGCACTTTTGTAAAAATGCCGCGATTTTTACAAAAATGCCCGCGAAATCGGCACTTTTGTAAAAATGCCACGATTTTTACATAAGTGCTATTGGTGCAATGATTTGTGAAATATGCTGATCCGCGCTCTGTGATGCGCTGCTAGCCTTGGTTCACAGGCACTGACTTCTGTGGCAAGCTGGCTCCGCCTGAGGTTGCGAGCGGTCACTGTTAGCCCGTGGGGATGCATTGTGGATGTGTGGGGAGATTGTGCACAGGGCAGGACCAGGGGGCACTTTTGCTTCACATGCGGCTGTACCGAACCGGCAGGAGCTTTCGGCAATAGGATGCGAGAATTCCTGGCGGCAGACACAGCGAGAGGCTGAGAGAGCGACAGAGAATTACGTTAAACATTGCACTGGCTGGGTCCAGAGACCATACCGAGGAAAACCTGGGATGGAGTCTCACACTATTAAGCATACACGAAGGAAGCGATGTAAAAACGATCTGGAAATAAAACATGAATGGAAACTCGCATACAGTAGAGAGCAGGGGTGATGGAATGTATACAAACTGGAAAGGTAATTAGGCAATTAAAGCTTTGTGTGTATGTAATCTACTGGAACATGCTACCAGTAAATGTGCTTCTGAAGACAAATGTTTTTATTTTCTCAGATTAATCTCGCTCACTAGCGCAGGGAGTCAATTGTTTATGTAGCGCTCTATCATTTAAGTTTCAAAACTCTGTAGCCTTTGATATGATTGACCAACTCAAGTGTGCTTATTTTATCGGTTTTGTGTAAACCTGCAGGGGCCTGACCCAACTGTGGTAAAGGGAACAGAAGCTAGGACCACGTGGAAGGTTCAAGTAACCACAGAAGTTGTATAGCACTTCCTGTCTGCAAATTCATGTTGAAATGGACAGAGGGTAAAGGCAACCTGGAGTAAGTAGGTCAGAGTGGGATGGTGATGGCCAGAACACTTGTCCAGCCCAGAGGTTAAAGAAAACATATAATGGACTCTCCCATTCTCTGTCCTGTGTTTTCCCCCCATCCACCCGTTATTGTCCTCTAGAAGGTTGAAGGAACACTGAAGCTCATTTAGAATGTTGGCATGAGGCAGAGAGAGTTGGCAGTTGCTGGAGGATTGAAGAGGAGAGATTGGAGGCATTACGTTAAAAATAACTGAAGTTAACCATCCTACTCAACTGAAGGACGTCCTCCTAAACCGGCATCTCAACTAGCGGGTCGTCTATCATTCAGGCCGTCAAGTTGACCTTCCTTAATATTCTTCCTCCCTCCTGCTCAACCACTGATTTTATATGATACAACTCAGCTGCTCTGTCTATACTTGTTATCTTTGATGTGAACATTTACTGTTGTGAAGCTCTCTGATACCTTTGGGTCTAGCTAGCGCTATATAAAACTCTTATATATATGCCATTACCTACTGTGTAATAGTGACTGCACCAGATTCACCAACAGGGCTGCTTCCTCTGTTCCATATCCCAGGTTGCCTATTTCAAAGTGGAATACTCTGCTAAAACAGTTTCCAATGTTTTAAAGCTGAAAATGGATGATTATGAGTAAAATAAAGTGCCGCAAAAATGCCGCTAAATTTCCATATTTGTGCCGCTAAAATTGCTAATCCATGCCGCAATATCCTGGGGGGTCTGACTAAGAGGCTGATTCATTGAGGGGGTACTGCGAGTGGCACTATCCTTGGCAGTTGGTGTGTCAGATGTGGGGGAGTGCATTGGAGAATCGTCAAGGGCAGCTAAACGGTATAGATAGGAGGTAAGTGGAGCCCATATGTCCGGGGCTCTGCTGGAGGCTGGCATCAGGTCCCAGAACTCGTCCAACAGTGTCTGGCAGTGGGCCGCATCGCCCAGCCAAGCCTTGACAGTGGGCGCCGGTTTACGCCCCCAGTGAATGGACACCCTGCTCTTGGCCAGCACTAGAAGCATCGCAGTAAGCTTACGGGCGGCATCTGAGGAGTGTTTGACATATCCCAGGAGGCACACCAGGGGGTCAGGAGTGAGGCGTTCGAGTGTAATATCACTGATGGTTGCACATACCCCCTCCCAAAATATGGAGACCCTGGGGCATAACCAGGCCAAGTGAGCAAAATCAGCACCGGGGGCAGAGCAGCGTGTGCATCTATCATGGTCTAGTAGTTCCATCTTAAATAAAGACATAGGGGAGCGATATAGTCTGTGCAGGTATTTAAAGTGTATGAGGCGCAAGCGGTAATTGGGAGAGAGACGCTTGGTCTGATTACAGCAATAGAGCCATTTATCCTGGGGGATATCCACGCCTAAATCTGCGCTCCACGCACTGCGGGCGCGCTCGGTACTAATGGAGGAAGCGGCTACTGTGAGAGCGTATAGTCGGGTGACCAGCCTGCATGGGGAGGTGGAGGTGTGTACCAACTCGAGGGAGGCGTTGGCCGGGGGGGCCTGAGGGAACGTGGGGTTAACCTCTCTGCAGGTCGCTCTGATCTGGTAGTACAGCAATCTGTCGATTGGAGTGGCGACGTCGCGGGCAGTGAGGAATGTGTTATCTGGGTATAGGTCTGCAAGAGTGCGTAGTCCTAAGTGGGCGGCGCGGCGGGCCATGCCAGCTGTCTGCAACGGGGGAAATGCTGGGTTATTAGCAAGATGGATGGAGGGGGCAGATAGTGTGTCAGCGCCCGTGTATTTGCGCAACCCATTCCACGCCCAGCGCAGACACTCAACCGTGTCTATCTCGCCACGCGGGGGCCGAGGCGGGATAAAAAGCGCAGTTTGCAGCGGCCAGGGGTCAGCAAGGTCCGCCTCGACCGCCATGTGGGGCTGAAATGGCGCAGGTTGCAACCAGAAGTGGAGGAAGCTGGCCTGGGCGCACAGCGCGTAAAGTTTAAAATCCGGGGTGCCCATTCCACCACGAACCAAGGGCAAAGTGAGAATATTGTAAGCAATGCGAGGTTGGTGCCCAGCCCAGATCAGCGTTATAATATTGGAGCGTAGTTTGCGGAAAAACTGAGATGTGAGGGGGACCGGGATGTTTAAGAAGAGATACAAGAATTTTGGGAGCACCACCATCTTGGCAATGGCGATGCGCCCCGCAAGTGACAGAGGGAACTTTTGCCATAGACGGACCTTGGTCTCCAGCCAGTCCATCGCCCGACCGAGATTGGCCTTCCAGAGTTCATCCACGTCCCTACTCAGCCATATGCCTAGGTAGCGAGTGGGTCCAGATGCCCATACAAAGGGGTAATCCGGAGTGAAGGGTTTTGTAGCATCTGTAAGGGGGAAAAGGACCGACTTACTCCAGTTGACCCGGACCCGGACAGACAGCCGAACCGCACCACCTCCCGTGTCATGGGTGCAAGATTTAACTGGGGATCCCGGACATAGATCGTGACATCATCCGCATACATGGAAACGACGAGGGCCCGAGCCGAGAAGCCAATGCCACGCTGGGTGTGATGCTGACGGAGACGAGCCGCCAAGGGTTCCATGGTGATGACAAAAAACATGGGGGAAAGGGGACACCCCTGCCTGGTGCCTCTCGAAATGGGGATGGGGTCAGTGACCCGCCCGTTTATTCTGATGCGGGCCGTGGGGAGTGTGTAGAGCAGACGAATCTTGCGTACAAAATCTGGGCTGAAGCCCAAGCGCGGGAGAAGATAAAAGAGGAAGGGCCATTCAAGAGTATCGAAGGCCTTGGTAGCATCTAACAATGCGGCCACGGCCGGGAGAGAGGGGTTTATCTGGTGGAGGACGGAGAAGATGGTGCGAAGATTGTGGGAGGTGGCGCGCCACGGGATAAAGCCGGATTGATCCGGGCGAGCGATAAGTGACATGAGCGGGAGAAGGCGGGTGGCCAGCAACTTGGCATAAATGTTGTTGTCCGTGTTGATGAGGGACAAAGGGCGGTATGAATCACAGCTCTCAGGGGATTTGTCCGGTTTCAACAGGAGGGTGAGCAGGGCTTCACGCAGAGAAGGGGGGAAACAACCACGCTCATTGTACATGGCGGCCAAGTGTGGGACAAGAAGAGGAGCATATTGTTTATAGAATGCAGGAGTGAGACCATCCGACCCGGGGGCCTTATCGCCTGGGAGTCCAGCGATAACCTCAGATATCTCTTCCTGAGTGAATGGCTCGTCGAGATAGGCCCGGTGATTGTTGCTCAGCCAGAGGAGCTCAATAGTATCAAAATATTGGTCCAGGACCTCGCACGGGGGAGCCTCACCAGCAGTGTATAGCTGAGAATAAAAGGTGGAAATTCTGGCAATGACCTCCATGGGGGACGTCGTTCTGCCAGACTCCTGATCCTGCAGGGCCGTGATATAGGAGGAAGCATGTGGTTGCCTAAGAAGGTTGGCGAGTGTTTTCCCGGGGCGGTCGCCTTCACCGTATCGACGGGCGCGCGCCTCTCTGCCCAAGAATGCGATCTCCCGGTCAGCCTCCTCATGGAAGTCCGTGAGTTTGGTTCTGATTAGTGCGAGGGTGGCAGGGCTGGGATCTTAAGTCTGCAGGCGATCTAAGGTGTTTATCTCATTCTCTAGGCGCTCGAGGGTGCCACGGATGGACCTCAACACCCCAGACTGCTTGGCGATACATTCCCCCCGGATAACAACCTTGAAGGCCTCCCAAAGGGTTGAAGGAGAGTCGACCGAGCCGACGTTGTTTTCGAAATAGGCAATAATGGTGGCACGGATCTCCTCACGGAAAGCCGCATCGCGAAGAGCATCTGGGGGCAAGCGCCAAGAGAAGGTCCGGCGCAACGTGAGCGGGAGGCGTAGACGAAGGCGGACGGGGGAATGGTCAGAAAGGGTACGGGCCATGTGATCCACTGACGTAGTCCAGGAGGTGACATCTCGGGTGATGAGCCACAGGTCGATGCGAGACCATGAGCCCCAAGAGCCAGAAACACACGTCCCCTCACGCCCATCAGGATGGACATGTCGCCATGCGTCAAGTAAAGAATTGTTGGATATGATGGAATGAAGAAGAGAGGAGGCTTGGGGGTGCTGAGTACGATCCCCGGAGCGGTCCAACGTGTGCGTGGGAGCTATGTTAAAGTCCCCGCCCCAAATCAGGGAATGAGGACCCAGGGAGGAAATGAGTTGCCAGACGTGCGTGAAGAAATCGGGGGTATCCGAATTGGGGCCATATAACGCCGCTAGGATTAGGGGCTGAGTGAAGAGTGTACCTGCCAGAATTACGTATCTGCCCTCCGGGTCAATGATGAAGTGTGTGGTGTGCCATGGGAGGCCTTTCTGGAAGAGGATAGAAACGCCACAGGAGTAGTTAGAGTAGAAGGAGGAGTGGGATTCGCCCCAATATCGTGAGTGCAGCCTAGATGCGGTCGCAGAGAGGAGGTGGGTATCTTGGATGAAGCAAATGTCTACCTGGTGCCGGATGAGATGCACGTGCATAAGGGGTGCTTTACGATTGTCATTTAGGCCTCTAACATTCCAGGTCCAGAACGTGGTGTCTGTCATATGGGGCAATGGGAGAGTTGAATAACGGATGGCACAGGAAAGAGTGCAAGCGTGACTGCAATAGGTGTCCATGTGAACAGTGCATGGTGAGATACAAACTGCAAAGGCATATAAAAATTCAGAACAAACAAGAACAAAAACAAGCCTCCAGCGAGAGGCAACAACCCCATAAGGGACCACCCTACCCACCCACCACCCACTCCAACCCCCCAATTAGGTTAAGCGACCAAACCCACCCCACCCGTGGACCCCCAACCTGGGGAGGTAGTAATGCAGGGGTGAAGGGGAATTATCCCAAGGGGGCATGGATCCGCCCGGCATACACCCTTGCCATGTAGACAGGGTGGCCAAGCCACAACAAGATTTGGACATTATTGAGCAAAAGCATGAAAAAACAGGAAGGCACCCCGCCCCATGAGGAACCGGCTGTAGGCCTGAGGCAGCGACATTTTGACGGGCCCAGAACCCGGAGACCGGGACACAAGGCAAGCAATGAACAGGAACTCACAGCTCAGTCCAACAGTGTTCTGCGGATAAAACGTGATCTTATTCAATACTATATTCAAGTCTTGTTCCTGCCTTGGTTCAGGTATTAACTTATCCTGATTCCTATACAGTCTCTGTTTTCTTCTGCTCCGTGTATGTCTTCGAGTGGTGGTTACCCGCCAGTGACTTTTCTCGCTAAGGATGCAGCCGTTCGTTTTGCCTGCTGTGCAATTTGTATCAGTCATTGTCACTCATTCCTCCATCCTCTGCCTGTTGTGAGCTGCTAGATGCAAGTCGATGTTGTTTCTCCAGCTTTCTGGCAAATGCCAGGGCGGCTTTCGGATCGTTGAAAAGTTGGGGCTGTTCCCGGTGTGCACTCTCAACTTAGCAGGGTAAACCAGGGAGTATGTAACATCGAGCTTTTGAAGCAACTTCTTGGCCGGGAGGAACTCCCGTCTGGCAGCCTGCACCGCCGGCGTGAATCCGGGTAGAACACCAGCATATTTCCTTGGTGTCGCACCTCGCCTTTTTCTCGAGCGGCGCGAAGGACCGCGTCGCGGTCGCGATAGTTCAAGAGTTTGGCGATGATCGGGCGGGCTGGCGTGCCCGGGGGAGGCCGTGGCCCTACGGTGTGCCCGCTCCACAATAAAAACCGGGGAAAGCACCTCGCCAAAGAGGTCGCGCAGTAGTTCCTCGACAAAGTCTTCCATCTTCGATATGTTGGAGGATTCGGGCATGCCCGTGATGCGGAGGTTGCTCCTACGAGAGCGCGCCTCCAAATCTTCGTTTTTGGCTTTGATGACCTCCAGAACCCTGTCCATTTGGAGCAGCTTGCGCTTGTCGCCCGCCGCGGTTTCCTCCACGTCCGACACCCTCGCCTCCAGCTGCGCAATCTGGGAGTCATGCTTGTCCACCCTTGTCTTGACGGTGTCTAGGCTGGCAGATAATTGGTCAAGCTTGGTGGCGTTACTGCCGATGCTGGCCTTGACGTCCAGCAGTATCGCCTTAAGGTCATCCTCTCTAGTTGCATCAGGTTCAGTCTGGGTAGCTAACTCGCCAGTTTCGGGAGCCGAGTCCTCTTGCCTGTTCTGCCTGCGTTGTTCGAAGGCGAGCTTGGACTGTTTGGCATCCACCTTGCCCATTTTGCCAATAAAACCTGCCAGGGAGATCCGCCTCTCACAAGCAGGAGCCCAAAGAGGTGCACCAGTAGTGCCGAGAGCATGGAGACACGCGGGCGGCCAGAAGCAAAAAGCGGGAGAATTCAAGGAGCACAGTGGCTTGGATGGCGCTGGCGACTAGGTTGATGACCTGCGCGGAGTAAGTAAGGTGATTGGCTAACCGCACAGTGGGCACAGAAGGCTGTTGTCCTCCGCAGCTACCAGGGAGGCAGTAGAGTGGGCGCACAGGGCGCCAGTGCTGTGAGCAGAGAAGAGTGGTGTACAATGCGTCTGCAAGGTAGGTCCCAGGACGTACACGGATGAGCACGCCCCCGCTTCAATACGGGCCGCACCACTGCAACCGCAGGAGACCCAGGGGCCAGCAATCAGAGATGCCCCACATGCTGAGAGGTATGATGAGGGGGGAAGGCAGGAGCCCACAGTCAGCTAAGCTGGTGTAGAGCTGGACGGACAGCAGCCCCAGGTCCGGGTGTTACGCATGCCCCCAGCAATGAATTGAGCGCTTCGGGCCGGTGACTCACTCCGCTGGAAACAGCAGGCCGCAGGGAGGGGGGCCGCAGGGGCCGACCGCTCGCCGAGGACAGACCGCAGCACAGAGACAAGGGAGAGGCGGCGCCCCCGTCACGGGGTCCGGAGCATGTGGTGAGTGTCCCGAGGTACCGGAAGAAGGCCGGGGCCCCGGCCAGCAACCCGCAGCCCAGGGCCCCACGGTACGGCACACACGCCCCCACTCTGCCACAATCCGCACAACGCAACCGTTGCACCCACTCACTTGATTGGCGCGGTCCGAAGGCGCCGCTGCAGTCACACCAGTGCTGGTGCTGAGGGGCACAGGATTAGCAGCACACGTCCGGCCTTAGCACTGCCACAGTCCCGGTGCTTCTCAGTGCCGCATCACCGCCGGGGAGGCCACAAAAACGCGCGTAGGCTGGCCACGCATCGGGTGCCCAAACTCCTCACCACGGCACAGGAGACCGCCGGCGGAACGATCAGTTGAAGCCCCAGGGTACAGGGAGCCCAAATCGCTGTGCGCGAGTCAACAGGCTCGCGCAGGTCTGCAAGGATTATTCCGGATTCTTGGCTTGGCCAGCAGAGCCCACTTAGAGTGCGGCCATTTTGCAGCCAGCTAAGCCACGCCCCCCATTCCTATGAACTTATAAGCTCCTAGGGGGTCACATACGATGTCAGGGGTCTAGAATCAGGATGGAGCAAAACCTGGTGGTAAGCAGAGCGCAAATCCATGACGCTGAATACCTTTGCATCCTTTTTCAAGGCCAAAGTTTCTGAAATGTTCGGTAGTGGCTGTCTGTCAACCCCCTCAAGTCATAGCATATTCTAATTTACTTACCACCATCCTTTGGGGCTAAAAACATGGGAGCAAGCCACTCAGAACATTCTATCTCTTCAATCACTCCTTTCTCCTTTAATTTGTTGAGTTCTTGTTCTAGAGGACCCAACATCATATGAGAAACCTTCCTCACCTTCGATGTACAGGGCACAGCACCATTCTTCAACACAGTTTTATATTCAAAATTCTTAAGTAGTCCTAGTTCATCACCAAATACATCAGGAAATTTAGATGCAATCTCATCAGGTAACTCGTCAGTTGCCAACAATGGTACTTTTTGTTGTGCGTTAGAATTCAGAGTTATAACCATATCCCTTTGATGTATCAAACCCAAAAGGTTGTCTCCCGTTTTCACCACATGTATCTGCCACACCATCTCACTGTCAGAGAATTAAATCTCCATCACCGAATACCCTAAGAAATCGATCTTTATTCCTCCATAACTACTGGATTGATATCAGGTGTCTGTTGTATGATCTTATCATTCTTAAACACTGCATCTCAATTCTTATCACCAATCAAGGTATATGGTTAACCAGAATCAGGGAGCACAGATATTCTCTTTCCCCCTACAATAATTTAATCCTCTGGTATTTCTATGGGGACAGCATCAACCAACCCATCATCTGTCACATTCAACACAAACTTCTCTTTGGTCTCCACACAATTCACACCTTGTGAGTTTGTTCCCCTACACACACAAGCATAATGCCCCTTCTTGCCACATTTTTTACAAGTAGCAAACCTTGAAAAACATCTGGGACCATAAGATAGGTGACCCTCACTGCTACATTGAAAGCACTTCACCCCAATATTCTTGGCAGAAATGGTATTCTCTCTTTGAGAAGATTTCTTAGTTCCAAATTTCTTATTAACCTCTCTACCCCTTGTATCTGAATTTTTGTCACCTTCTCTGTCCATACTCTTGCCCAACACTGTAAACTCATGACCAGTTTTATCCAGTACCTGAGCATCCTTCCCCTTCTCATCACGTATTTCATGCACCCACCTACTTGTATTTTCCATACCTTCTACTATGGCTATTGGGTCCTTCAAGTCAGGTTTCTTTGTGAGACGTTTTTCCTGAACTTTGATTTTATTGTGCATATAACGATTTAGTCTCTGACTAATGAGTCAGTAAGCTGTACAAAGTCACATGTGCATGCTAGTGTTTTGAAGGACACAATATAACTGCCAATTTTTTCCTGTTTCCCATGCACTCTTGTAAAAAAACTTGTGCCTTTCTAACACAATGTTGATCTGTGAGACAAAATTATTCTCTAACATCATTACTGACATATCGTATATATTATCAGGATCACCTACCCCTTGTCCAATAGCAATTTCATCCAGACTCTCATACACATTTCTGCCCTCAATTCCAATATTATGTAACAAAATAGCTTGTTTGCGTACTGCAGAAAACTTCTCTCCCCCAATTGTGAGCAAGAAGGAATCAAATAACTGTTTCCATCTCTTCCAAGGCAAGACAGGCTCACCCTTGTCAGAGAGGAACTGCGGGGGCTGGGGCATATTAGCAACTAACATGGTGTTCTAGCACTGAAGTAAGGGAAACTGTTACACACTACTAGATCTCTAAAGTTTCACAGCCCACTTACAATAAGATGCTTTACAATGATGATGTAGACATAAATTCCCCAATAGTAGCAAATAAATCTGTCACACATTAACGACACTGCACTGTGCTAGTGTTTGTCATAAATGTACAGCGCTGATGTAACACATACAAAACTTTGGCAAACTTGAAATCTCCCAATAATGGCAATATATGTGTCACTTTACTTTTCTTCACTTACTCCCAAAGGCAACCAACAAGTTAAAAAAATGACCATTCCCAGGCCTTCACATCACCGGAATGCACACTCTCTTAGAACACTCACCCCAGCACATTGCCCATAATCACACTGAAAGGTGTTTTTGTGGCCCTCGCACCCCCAACAAACATGCAAATATAGTGCGTGCAGTTTGAGCACACAACCAGTCGTAGCTCACGCTGTTTCTTGCTTGAGCTTTGATGTGCTCTATCTCCCACCAAAAATGGCCACAATGCGCCTCCCAGTTCAAAATGGCCACGGAGTGTCCGTACACAGGGGCAGATTTACGTTCCCTGGCGCATCCCTGCAAATCAGCAGGGATGCGCCAGGGAAGATGCGTGACGCAAGTTTACCCTTGCGCCACCACAGATGCGCCGCATTTACAATGCGGCGCATCATGGCGCAAGGATAAACAGATGCGTGACGCATCTGTCGGCGGAAGGGTGGCGCAGTACTGGAGTCGTGTCGCAAGTGCGACGTAACTCCAGTACTGCTCAGGGGTGCCCTATACCTAACATGCTGCGTCACTCCTTACGCCTGCTTGAAGCAGGCGTAAGGATTTGACGCAGCAGGGACGTAAAAGTGACTCCGTGAAATCTTGTAGATTTCACTGCGTCACTTTTACGGGGCTTCCTTGCGCAGGAACGCCCCCCCCCTGCGCCGGCACGCCCACATGAAACCTGGCGCAGGTTTCATGTGGCGCAGGGCTTTACAACGTGACGCATCTCCCTAGATGCGTCACGTTGTAAATCCCCCGCAGCATGGCGCATGATTTGCGCCGCCGCTGCGTCACAAAAGTGACGCAACGGCGGCGCAAAAGTGGCGTAAGGGGCTTGTAAATCTGCCCCACAGACTCTACCAACCGTAACTGTCGATTCCAATGAGGCTCCGTGTGGCGAGATTCACTGCTCACGCTGATGTCATCATTCTCAGCTCCCCCTGCTGCTGTGCCATGACTCTGCTGAGCGGACCGGGACAAGCACTCTGCACCTGCCAGCCACAAGAATGGAACCGCTGCACTGCATCCGTCAAGCAATCAGATATACTCCATAATATCCAATCCTCCGCAGTAAGTCAGAAAGCTGCCTTTTCCCAATAAGTTCAACGCGTAGGTTTCTTGAGGAGGTTGATGACCTTTCCTCACCTGTCCTCAGCAGGCATTGGTCACCAGTGTTAAGTTCCTGATTAATACAGAAACTCCAGTGTAAGCTTTCACTAAGATTTATTCAGGTATAGAGCAACAGACCATCAACCCTTCTTGGCAGCATCCCGGTCAGAGAGTAACTGCCTGAGATTTGAACCCTAGACCTAGTTGATGCAGAGAACACAATGCTGTCATAGATGACCTAGGTAGTATTCGCTTACACTGTAACTAAGCCGAGGCACACCATCACTTATTTACGCTTACTGATATGTTAATCTGTAACCTGCTCATATGATTTACATATGATTTACACCTGACTTATTCATTATTTCACATAATTATTTCACATAATGTTTTTCACGTTGTTTTATATTTTAGGTTTAGCAGACAGAATGAGCCATATGTTTTTGATTAAATTTAGTTAGCACATGTGCATTTTAACATTGTCGTGAGTAGGCCTAGGTGCCATGCTCTATCTTAGATAAACCTTGCATTTCTGCTTGTGCGTAGCTCTTTTTTTCTGTTTCAGGCACCAGTGTCACTGTGTGCTCATTTAGAAATGTTATTCTTTGTTAGCTTATAGTTTGAAGTCGTAGAGTAGCAATTAATTTGGAGAGTGGCTTCAACACCTGTACAGGATGGGCAATTGAGGAGGTGAATACTCCTTTGTGAGATGACGTGAAGGTCGCAGTGAGACAAGAAGTTGGCATAGTATTATCCGTGAAAAGGAGGCTGACACCAAGTATGGAAAGAACATTGGGTTTCGATTGGTTCTTGCCCGGTGAAAGCCTAAAAAATATATCACTTGTAGAAACAGCCACACAAAGGGGAAGCACTCAAAGTCTGGGCTCTCTTTGTTTGGTTTAAAAGAAGAATAAAGATTGATTATATTTTTTATAACCAGCGACATCTGAGTCTCCTTATTGGATGGCATATGATTGCGTCCATCATCTCAGCATCTCATCTCAGCATCATGAACCTTTGGAACTTTGTTTATTAGATAATGTGATTAGATAATCAAGAGTTGAATTGGACTTTGAGTGCATGGGGTTAAAGCACTGAATTGATTATAATTCCATACTATACACTTCTGCAGTGTGGTGCAGCCATTTCTGCCAGAAGTGTTGAGTTTTGGAATGTATCACTTGGATGGAACTTATGTTTTGAATTGTATGAAGTTTGTTGGTTGGTTAGATCTCGTGCCCCAGTCCACCTTTGCAGGCCGACATCCTATCGTTCTCAGGAGACCAATGCTCTTCATTTTCTTGCTCTTAGCGTTACTCTTGAGAGCAATCACAATCCTTCTCGCTCGAATCGGAACATTTATTTGGTTCTTCTTTCAATGCTGTTTGCTGACACATCCTGCCTCTAAGTTTCCCTGACCAGCCCGCAACCTTAGCTTAGCATTAGGGAGCTTCCTTTATGGAGACAAGACTTAGCTTTGACGCACTGTTCGCATTACCAACTGAATTACTTGAATGGCATTCATGTGTGCTGTAGTCAGGTTAATTGTGATTTATGTTTATTTCATTTGATTGAGATAGTAACTTTTCTAATTTGCTAATAAATCATTGTGGTTTGCAAATTTACTCCTCTCTGTTGTTATTGTGGAGCAAAATCTGCTTCACTGCCTTTGCAATGTTGTTGAATTTGCGAATTTAGCCTCAGTTCAAGAAAAAGGTCCAATATAGTATATATAGCTGAGTTCCAAGTTTGCACCAAGGTAGTGCAGTGCACATGACATCTTTATCTATTCCTCTATCAGCCTCAAGCAGTGCTTCCCTCTGCCTTGCACTGATGTAAAACTGTCACATCCACTGCTGCCCATCCACACCAGCACCAGCACAATTTGCTTCATAGCTCAATAGTCGCTGGAGTCCTGGACAGGGGACACTTCCCACTGCAGAGAAGCTGCCTCTATTCTCCACTTGAGAAGCGCTAGAGGCAGAGCTGCTATGCCTGTTCACTTTCCTTCACTGCCTCGGCTAACAGAAGGGGTCTGTTAAGAGACCACTCACAACATGCCTGTTTCAGCTTTGACACAACTCCCCTGCATCCTCACCCAGTGGAGCAGGTTGTCCATCAATGCTTGATGCGCTTGTCACTGTCCTCCAAACATTGGCTGTGAGAGTCACATTCACACCTGTGAGGCGTGCACTGCCTATTCTCAGATTGTCCTTGCTGATCCAGTGCACACAATGTGCATTTACAGAATGACAATTCTTTGTTGGGCCACAGCGAAAAACTTGGAACTACATCTGTTCTCTGTGTATGATTTCATGCTTAATAATTGTTAAAAGATTCCAGTATATTTGTAGAGTTTCTTTCTTCTGCTCAAACTATGCCGATATTACCAGCTTATATTCTGAATCTGGAGCTTTTTGGTATTTTCAGTGTATCAGCAAGATCCAACCTTGCATTTTATTAACATTACTTTTTAAATGTACTGTTGAATATATGAGAAGTCATGAATGCTGTTGCTATGCAAGCTACTTTCCTGGAAAAATGGTTGTATTGGATCAGAAGTTTCAAAATGCATCTTGTAGCATTAGATGGTACGTAGTACAGTGTGGCCAAGAAACAAGGCGCTTCTCTACAGCTGTCAACGAGTAGAAGGACGGAGAGTATTTGATCAAGTTTCACTAATTGACAAAGGTGAGCACGAGGAAGAATGTGATGTTCACATTGCAGCTATAAAGCATAATTTGATTTCAATACTCCTAACATCATAAATATGAAAATACATACATTTTACTATCGTTATCAAGCTGTCAGTGAAATTGTACGGGGTTTATCCTGCTTCACTGAGAATAGGGGTAACCACATGCTCCTTTAAAGGCAAGGATGAAATGATCCAAGACCAACTAGTGTTCCGCACAACTTGCACCAAGGGACAATTTTTTTTTTTTTATCAAGATCCAAGCCTAGAGATAAGCATTGCCACTATTTAGAGTGTAGGTTTAGAAGTTCTAAAAACAGACTTACATGGAGCTGAGGTAAATTTTGGAAAGAAACAGAGAGCGTTCAAAGAACTCACCAAGTGTAAGAAAGAGCAAAATCAACGTGAAGAATAAAAGTACTTGTTCCTGTGGATTCGATTCACGTATCAAAACATAAAATTATATATACTGTGTTAAGAAAAGGGTGCTGGAAAAGCAAGAAAATCAACATTTTACACATGTTTATAAAGTGTCTAAATCAAAAGGAGTATTCTCAATAGAAGAAAAAGATGATATGCTTGACACAGAAGGACACATGGAGGTTCTGGTACTTACGGTGGCACGTTTTGGAAAAATTGAGGACAATTATCAAGTGCACAGCAAATTTATGAGCTGGGTGGGGACGCCTTTGTCGATATATGATCAATAATCACATTAATATCTATGGAGCCGTACAATGCAATACCAAATAAAAGGAGCTGAGAGGTAGTAGAATCACACTTTGGGGCCTGATTCACAATGGTAACTTACACTTTTGAGTACGTTTCCACATTTGAATAAGTTTACTACTTTTCGGTATTAACAAACTGCACTTTTATACTAACTTACACTTTTGTGGTAAGTTCCTGCACTACACATAGCCATCCCCTGGCACTGCAACACACTCCCATATAAAATAATGGAAGAAGGGACTTATTACAAAAGTGTAAGTTACAAAAAAATTATAAGTTACTACAAAAGTGCAGTTTGTGAGTACCAAAAGTAGTAAATTTACTTAAAAGTGTAAGTTACAACAGAAGTGCAGTTTGTGAATCAGGCTCATTGTGCCTATGGTGGGCACAAGCTAGTGCTTGTGGGAGTATTCAGCGTTGTGTTGCAATTTAGAAAAAAGTCCACAGCATTTAAAGTATATATGGCTGACAAAGCATCCACATACTAGGGTGGTCATAGTAAGGACTGTCTCCTGCAGGACGCCATATGTGCTTAGTGTAATGGCCAAAGATTTGCGCACATTACTACACAAATACAAGAAAATCTTGAGATTTGTACTAACTCCCTTAAAGGGCGTGGTGCAGCATTGAATTATTCTGAAGGATTAACAGAAATGTGTCGATATACCATTGTCAGCAAGAAAACAGATCAATAGTATGCTGAATGAGTGGTGTAAAGCTGGGGTGATGTAATCTATCAATGCATCACATTGGCTTTCTCCACTGTTAATTGGAAGAAAAAAGGGGAGGTGGATTTGAGACTACGATTTGACATTAGTCAGTTAAATTTCCAGGTGGCTGTGAACTGCTAACCACTTCCCTTAATCCGGGAAATGTAATCTCTGGTAAGGCAACCTTGTTCACCACTCTTTATTTCCTATGTGCATGTTATCAAAACAGATGTGCCTTAATCACCAAAGAGGGATCCTATCCATGTAATCGAGTGCCCTTTGGTTTATGTTCTGCTCAGCTGTATTCCAGTGCCTTATGCATAACTTATTTGAGGGCATGGAAGGCATTTCTGCCTTCATGGACACTGTACTAATTTTCAATGCCACAGTGGAAGAGCAGTTTAAAGTCTTCTGCAATGTGTTACATCAAATGGAAGAGTGCGGGTAAACCTTTAAAAAGGATAAAATTATGCATTCAGGTACTGAGTACTGTGGGTATGTCGTTTGATCTGATGGGGGCGTACAAAGCCATGCCTCATATATTCGATTATAAAACCTCCAGCACCATAAAACCTTGTGGAACTAATCACTTTGCTTGGGATGAGCAAATGTTATGATTTGGATGTTAGACGTTACATTGAAAAACCAAACAGAAGCCTGTGGAAAAATATTTTTAATTTGTTTGGGGCACCGCGTGCCCTGAAAGCATGAGAGAAACTATGAATAAACTGCAGGCAACATCATCATTCCAATTGTTTGATGAATCTCTTAAGTCAATAATTACAGTGGATGTAAGTCAGGCCGGAGGGCAGAGTAAAATTAAGCAGATGGTAAAATATTCGGATTTGAATCTCGCACAGTAACATTATCGAATATGGGTTAATTTCATAGATAGGGGTAGTCAATACCTTAGAAGCATCTCTTATCCATTCGTGACCATACGCCTGTGCTGAGCATTTTAATGAGTGAAGTTTTAGGAAAAGTATCTGACTGTGTGGCCAAATCTGCTTGCAGGTTGCATGGTATGCTTTTACTGTTGCTTTCACTTTTGAGCACATCCTGTCGAAATGAATTGTGCTCCAGGCTATTTATCCTGAGCACCAGAGAGAAGACGGTAGTGAGGAAATCAAAAAGGAAGAAAATGACATTGCTGTGCCATGGGCATAAGGAAGTGACTGAATGATATTAGCAAACAAGAATGGACCTAGGCAATTGAAACACTTATGGAACACAAGATTGTTATCAAGCTGACTGTCAAAGTCATTCCAAAAGAAAACAAATTGCAATGGTAAACCACGGCCATATTGGAAATGAATGAGGAATTGAGGATGTCATGATTGTACATGGATACTTTTTGGTTGCCATCTTTACCACTCAGACACAAATTAATTGGTTTACCCATGAAGGCCCTGTTGACATGACAAGAACTAGAAAACAAGTAAGAGTGGCATGTTGCTTGCCAGCAATGGATCATGATGTAGAAACGCTTACTGAATGTTATGCATACAGTTCTACAGAGGAGATACTGAAGGTTCGTTCATGCCCTTTGAGCTTAGTAACAACAGCAGAGGGAGCATGTAGAAAGGAGGCATTGATCTAATTGATCACAGGAATGCTATACCAAAACAAAACCTTTTGCCATTGTACTCATCAGCTACTTCAGTAAATGGATTGAGGTTAAACTTAAATACCGACTCCACCACCAAGCAAAGTAATAACTTTTCCATGACAGGCTTTTAATAGGTAGGGATTCCAGAAGCAATTGGTCAGTGAAATTGGTGTGGATTTGTTATCAATAAAGAAACCAATTTCCTCAAGAAAAGTGACATCAAACTGATTAAAACTTCAATGTATCATCCTCAAAGCAGCTGAATGAAGATATTATCCAACTAACCTGATTGGTGGAGTATGAATTATGAAAGAGTTGACAGGCCGTATATCGTAACATGGCACTGCCCCCTACAAATATGAAGGGTCAAACCCAATTGAAATTACTAAGTGGCCACATTGGGCCCACACTGATCAAAGTTGTGGAGGGTGTGGGCCATGATTAAAAGTTTGGATAAGAATGGAGTGTTATGTTATGTTGAACAAAAACAAGGTACAATGAAGAAACAGTACGGAATCAGAAAAACGTGGTTGTAAGAATGAAAATTGCTGTGAGCAACTGTGAGAGGATTAAGCCACTTGGCTAATAGTGGCACGGAGCAGGTATAGTGAACCTTTTCATGTGCTAGGTATAATAGGGTCAGCCATTTTCGAGGATAACAGGCGATGGTGGAATGATTCACAAGCAGTTGTAGTTAATGGTCCTAGTCTTCGCCTGCATCATTTTGGCTTTCCTGTCCTCCCACAGGTGTATTTATGTGGCAAATGAGGAGATGAATACATTCAACATGTGAGACACTATCTCAGTGGTCATACAATGTTATTCAGTTTATGTCTAACAGTAACTGCACTGTTTACGTACCTGACTACGTTTCCCATAATGCACTGGCTGTCACTTTTTAGTGCATCTAAATGGAGCTCCAAGGTGTATCTGGGTGATGGTGTGTTGCATGCATGTGGACTGCAGAGGTATGGTAGGTATGCTTGAATAGTAGAAATATTGCACTTAACAGGGGGTGGGGGGCTGCAGACATGTTTAGGGGCCCTGAGGCCTCTGTCTCCTGTAATGTCTCCAGCAGTGCCTCCGCAGATGAGGGAGGGGGGTGGTGTCAGATGGACCTCCTCCTGTATACTGGGTGTTTCCCAGCCATGCTGCCACCTTCTCCTTGGCCCGAGAGTGCAGGTCATACCACAGCTTTTTTAGCTCATCTATACACCTGTCTGCATTGCAGAGCAATGATTTGCTGCTGCATCTCACTCAATCTTTTTCTCTTTTCAGACTCTGTCACAGTCTGAGAAGCATGCCCAAAAAGATTCTTATGGTTGTTGCAGCAACCATCTGTAAGTATCTCAAGTTCCCTTTCTGAGAACTTGATTTTGTGGCAGCGCTCTCTTGATCCATTCTCCTGGCCATTGCACTGCTTGGTCGGTGCCTGGAAGCAGTGTTGGACTGTGCTGCAGGCTTCCCAATGTACTGTGACTGCGGATTTTCAAGGGCCACCACTTACAAGTTTGGTGTCCTTCAGCAGTTATAGGAAGTAAATGGGCATTTTTTAAACCGCAGTCGCTAATTGCGACTGCAATCGCAAATTGCGACTGTGCTCGCAAATTTCGACCACTTACTGACTCGCAAATTGCGAGTTCAATTATAGCGATGCACTCAGCTGGGAGTTGCTACTTGGAGGGCAGTTTGTTACATACATTACATTCGCTATTTTTAGCAAATTACGAGTCGCTAATTCTAGCGGTCGTACATCTGGCCCCTAGACACTGTGGACTGTATGAGTGACTGCCCAGAGGACAGTTTGGATATGGCTGATTTTTAGGTAATTTTAGGTCACATTTAAAGTTATTTTTCCCATTTGCAGATTTTGTTTGAAAATGGAACCAGCTTTTTGAATTTTCAGGTGGTAGTGCATATTCATTAAGGCCATGGATTATGACTGCCCACTTTCAAGCCAAGAACACCTAGACAAAGGGTGTACAATGCTACCCACAGACAAACAAGGACCTTTCTTGAGAGAATGTTTGGCTTATTTAAAGGCAGATTCTGATGTCTGCACAAAACTGGGCGTGTCCTTGAGTAGGCCCCTACAATGTGTTGTAAAATGGTAACCACATGTGCTATGCTACACAACATAGCACCCTACCAATTGACCCAGCATGTGATGAGTCTGATGAGGAAAATAGAGAAATCCCCCTCACTTGCCACCTCCACGACCTGATGCTGCAAGAGCTACAAAGGAACGTGTGCTTAGAGATGATATCACAAACAACTACTTTTAAGGTAAATGAAAAGTGTTTTAGAGGTTTTTAAAAATACAAAAAACAAAATGTTCTGAGAAATGTCCGAACTTTGGGGGTCATTATGATGGCGGGCGGCACGCCCGCCGGGCTGGCGGTAGTCACCGCCAGCCCGGCGGAGCGATCCGCCCGCCATCCGTAAAGCAAAGACCCCCCGCCATATTATGATGGCTGGGGGGTCCGCGGCGGACAGAAAGACCGGCCGCTGCTTTTCCGCCGGTCGGCTCATCGACCGGCGGAAAACAGGGATAATATGGTGGCGGTGTCTCCAAGACACCGCCATCCATATTATGATGCCAGCGGAGATCAGCCTTTCCATGGCGGCGTTGCCGCCATGGAAAGGCATACGGTCTTGCATTTGGGGGCCCGTTGCGGGCCCCAGGATGTTGGGGGGTGGGGGTGCACATGGGGGGTACCTGTGGTACCCCCCTGCATTTGTATGCACAAGGTGGCAGGCACCGCACGGTGCCTGTCACGTTGTGCATGCAAATGCACGACGTGCATTCACAGCATTGTGGCGGGCGGTGCGTTGAGCACCGCCCGCCACAATGATGTGAATAGGGCTTGCCACCGCCACGGTGGCGGTGGCATCGTAATATCGGGTGCGGGACCGCCGCACCCCTTGCGGACGGTCACGCATTCCGCTGCGGTGGCGGGCGGACTTTCTCCGCCCGCCATTGTAATGACCTCCTTTGTTTTTAGCTTATTCACAGATTATGTTGAAGATGGACAACATCTCAAATGTAGTAGTATTCTTTTTTGATATATATGTTCTTTAGAATTAAACAAATCTGGTTAAATTTTTGACTTTATTCTTAAATAAGCATTGCCATTATTTCATTCAGTATCTTACGCCTTTGACGTCCAGTACTTGGACTGTTTATTTAATGCTGGGGTGCCTTTCCTTATCCTTCCCAACTGCTCCTTAATGTATCTGGCATGGCAATGGAAATACACACTTGAGCCCTCCTCAGTTTCCCCAACAGATCTTGGTGACTTATTTCCTGCATTACCTGTTTACGTTTCCTCAAGCATATTTGTAATTTGTGCTAGGATGTTTGCCACATTATCACTGTGGTGTACTAACTTCACCTGCATGTTAGCTGTTTTCCTACACATAGTTGAGGTCCCTGATCTCTTTACTTTATTTTCCTCAGAAATAGCTGTTGCTAATCTGCCAACCCTTTAACTCAATTCTGAGGTTGGCCTGTACTGTTTCCTTGTGTTTTCAGCATGAACTGCTCCAATACATGGGATTGTGCATGGAATTGTGCAGGATTAGATGTTTTGTCCCAGATGTCTCGAATTCTAGACCTTATAGTAGGTTTTAATGGCCTTTTTCTCTTTTGTGTAATATAGGTATTGATAGTATGGTTTGGTGTTCAGTTTCTGCTGGTGATGCAATATATGTAGTGGACCCAACTAATGTAGTTACATTATTGTTGCTGATTATTCTACTTTTAGTATATGTGGGAATATTATTCACATTTTCCGCTGTGTCAACTTCCGTGTGACACGATTTTTCACCCACATCCTTAGTTTCTGATTGTGTCGTATGAGTAGGGTGAGCTGTTCTAATTTAGAACAAAATGAAATTAGTCTTTTAATGTTTATGATCAACATATGTCAAAGTTCTAGTCTACTTACGTAGTGTTTCAATTTTTATTTCAGGATTCCTTTCCACCTACATAATCATTAACAGTATTTTATTCCTATGTTATGAGCCTACAAAAGTAAAATTTAAATTGTTTTACAAAAGTATTTTATTTATGCACTAGAACCACATTACCCACAATGCATTGTACTGAACACTATAAACGCCAATCTTGAAATGTATTATTTATGCAACATTATTTGAAGTTCTTTGAAAGCATTTCGAAGTTTTTTTATGTAATAAAATATGCTGGAAACATTCTTAATGTTATCTATCTTGCAAAAAGTTTAAATAATTTTTTTTCCAAACAATATATTTATTAATTTAAATTGTAAAAAACAAACCTGAAGAACCTGATATAGTTATGGAGTTGTCAATATAAGAGACTCCCGAAATAGCCTATAGTGCAAAGTGGACTCTACCATTTCTTCCATTGAGGTGGGTGGTGGTTCTTTGCTCTGTCCTTCCCGGTAGCTGCTGCACCCTTCCTTCTCTTTGGTGCGGTAGCGCTGGTCATACTATCTTTTCTTTATCTCTTCAACAGACGTTTTGGTCACTCCAAGTGCATTGATATTTTTCTGTATCCTGGTCAAAATGTGTTTTTGGTGACTTGTGGCAGAGACATTGAAGCCTCACCAGTCTATCATGGTCTAGCACATACTCCTCCACTAAAATCTCCAGCTCCCTATTATTAATTTTTTTAACTTTTTCTCCCCATCTCCTCCTGTGACTCCTGGCTGGACATGGTAGCAAATAGTCCTATCCTGTATGAGAAACTCAGTCTGGGCTCTTCCGCTCCGAGTAAAGAACTTTCTGGATTGGGTGTGGTCATAACTCGCTATAGGTGCAGGATTTGCAAATTGTGATTCATACCATATCGCATTTATGATACAGTGTTTTAAAATACCGAATGGTTACAAATCGCTATTTGCCTAGAGCAAAGAAGCATAAATAATCTTTGGTGTTTCCTAATTTGTGATCCAGTATGAGTCACAATTTATGAAGCGGTAAAAAATGTTTTGTACATTCGACCCCCTATTCTCTAAAAGAGGGGGATATGTAATATTCCAAATTATATTTATCTATATCAGTCATTCCATGTCCCTTGCTAATGTATTTCACTTGCCTATTATGCTCTTTGTGTATAGCACACATTGCAGCGTGCCCTCTGTTAACAGGTAGCAAGTTCTGTAATGGTTGGGGGAATGTTATAAGTGAGGTGACATGAATGGAAAATGAATAAAATTTGCCTTGTGCATTACCTCACAGAGTAATGATTCATATTACCAGGTAGAATCAAGATTAGGCAGCCGTGGTATTTGGCAACACTGGCGTCAGGCTTTTAAGGAAACATTTGAGCCCCTACAGTTTTTTGTTTCTGGAAATTAAGCACTGGTATGAGCACTAGTAATGATAAAAAACTAGTTGTTAAGGTGGGTACCTATCTAGCCCTCTCTCAAGGCCTTCCTTCAGAATAGAAGTTATAGAAATAAAAAATAGCCAGAGTATCAAGACTAGAAGCAGGACAGATAGGCTATTAACTCAATCTGGCTAGTGCTCTTGTTAGGTTTGAAAACCCCATTCTCGTTATACACCTGTTCCATGTTATATTAGGTTAGCAGTGTGCGGCTAAATTAGACACCATTCGTATCCACGTTATGTGCGAGCTTCAGTTAGCGAATGTGACTCCATTTTGTATATCGCAATCCCTATTAGGCTGTGTCTGAACTAGGCCCTCATTATTCGTGTTGCTTGCCTCAGCAGAACACCGTATTCAGTATTATTTTCCTTTTACTGTTCAAGGTTGGATTCTGACTCACTAATGAATAGGCCATTCTGCCCTCGCATACCTATCCCTGTGTGCATTTCTGCTCCCACGTTAGGAGACGCCGAGCCCCAGCACGGCAACCTTGAGGGAATGATAAGATGTACCCATCTAGCAGGTGGTAGCTCATCTCTCTGTGCCTCCTCTGTTCATGTTCGGCCTGAGCTGGTAACTTTCCACTGTGGGCGTGGTTGGGGGTTCTTGGAGGAATGATTATGCGTTGCAGACTGTTGGGGGGCCAGTCCCTCGGCAGACATCTTAGGGTGCAGGTCAGATTGGACTCCTCTGCAGAGTATTGCTAATAAACAACTGTTTGTATTCTCTACTGTCTGACCGACTCTTCATTTTCGCAGAAGACGAGTAGGAGGTTGTAAATAACCCGGGTGGCCCCTAAGGGCCACTTCCTTCACTCTTTGGAGTTGCTCCTCTACTAGTTTCGGTCTGCTTCCCATCATCTGGGAACATAGAAGAAGGAAGTTTAGAAACAGAATTTCATTTCACATGAGTTTTAAATTGTAACTCTGTCAAATGCAGGGGCGTGGCTACGGCGCGAGGCGGAATGGCTGCCTCTTGAGGGAGCTCCGCATGCCAGACTCTATTATCCGGCAAATACCACGAGTCCTGAACACCTGCGTGGCTGCAGAACTGCGTGCGATGGAGGCTGCCGATTTTGTTTGAAAATGGAACCAGCTTTTTGAATTTTCAGGTGGTAGTGCATATTCATTAAGGCCATGGATTATGACTGCCCACTTTCAAGCCAAGAACACCTAGACAAAGGGTGTACAATGCTACCCACAGACAAACAAGGACCTTTCTTGAGAGAATGTTTGGCTTATTTAAAGGCAGATTCTGATGTCTGCACAAAACTGGGCGTGTCCTTGAGTAGGCCCCTACAATGTGTTGTAAAATGGTAACCACATGTGCTATGCTACACAACATAGCACCCTACCAATTGACCCAGCATGTGATGAGTCTGATGAGGAAAATAGAGAAATCCCCCTCACTTGCCACCTCCACGACCTGATGCTGCAAGAGCTACAAAGGAACGTGTGCTTAGAGATGATATCACAAACAACTACTTTTAAGGTAAATGAAAAGTGTTTTAGAGGTTTTTAAAAATACAAAAAACAAAATGTTCTGAGAAATGTCCGAACTTTGGGGGTCATTATGATGGCGGGCGGCACGCCCCCGCCGGGCTGGCGGGAGTCACCGCCCGCCCGGCGGGGGCGATCCGCCCGCCATCCGTAAAGCAAAGACCCCCCGCCATATTATGATGGCTGGGGGGTCCGCGGCGGACGGAAAGACCGGCCGCTGCTTTTCCGCCGGTCGGCTCATCGACCGGCGGAAAACAGGGATAATATGGTGGCGGTGTCTCCAAGACACCGCCATCCATATTATGATGCCAGCGGAGATCAGCCTTTCCATGGCGGCGTTGCCGCCATGGAAAGGCATACGGTCTTTGCATTTGGGGGCCCGTTGCGGGCCCCCAGGATGTTGGGGGGGTGCACATGGGGGGTACCCCCCTGCATTTGTATGCACAAGGTGGCAGGCACCGCACGGTGCCTGTCACGTTGTGCATGCAAATGCACGACGTGCATTCACAGCATTGTGGCGGGCGGTGCGTTGAGCACCGCCCGCCACAATGATGTGAATAGGGCTTGCCACCGCCACGGTGGCGGTGGCATCGTAATATCGGGTGCGGGACCGCCGCACCCCTTGCGGACGGTCACGCATTCCGCTGCGGTGGCGGGCGGACTTTCTCCGCCCGCCATTGTAATGACCTCCTTTGTTTTTAGCTTATTCACAGATTATGTTGAAGATGGACAACATCTCAAATGTAGTAGTATTCTTTTTTGATATATATGTTCTTTAGAATTAAACAAATCTGGTTAAATTTTTGACTTTATTCTTAAATAAGCATTGCCATTATTTCATTCAGTATCTTACGCCTTTGACGTCCAGTACTTGGACTGTTTATTTAATGCTGGGGTGCCTTTCCTTATCCTTCCCAACTGCTCCTTAATGTATCTGGCATGGCAATGGAAATACACACTTGAGCCCTCCTCAGTTTCCCCAACAGATCTTGGTGACTTATTTCCTGCATTACCTGTTTACGTTTCCTCAAGCATATTTGTAATTTGTGCTAGGATGTTTGCCACATTATCACTGTGGTGTACTAACTTCACCTGCATGTTAGCTGTTTTCCTACACATAGTTGAGGTCCCTGATCTCTTTACTTTATTTTCCTCAGAAATAGCTGTTGCTAATCTGCCAACCCTTTAACTCAATTCTGAGGTTGGCCTGTACTGTTTCCTTGTGTTTTCAGCATGAACTGCTCCAATACATGGGATTGTGCATGGAATTGTGCAGGATTAGATGTTTTGTCCCAGATGTCTCGAATTCTAGACCTTATAGTAGGTTTTAATGGCCTTTTTTCTCTTTTGTGTAATATAGGTATTGATAGTATGGTTTGGTGTTCAGTTTCTGCTGGTGATGCAATATATGTAGTGGACCCAACTAATGTAGTTACATTATTGTTGCTGATTATTCTACTTTTAGTATATGTGGGAATATTATTCACATTTTCCGCTGTGTCAACTTCCGTGTGACACGATTTTTCACCCACATCCTTAGTTTCTGATTGTGTCGTATGAGTAGGGTGAGCTGTTCTAATTTAGAACAAAATGAAATTAGTCTTTTAATGTTTATGATCAACATATGTCAAAGTTCTAGTCTACTTACGTAGTGTTTCAATTTTTATTTCAGGATTCCTTTCCACCTACATAATCATTAACAGTATTTTATTCCTATGTTATGAGCCTACAAAAGTAAAATTTAAATTGTTTTACAAAAGTATTTTATTTATGCACTAGAACCACATTACCCACAATGCATTGTACTGAACACTATAAACGCCAATCTTGAAATGTATTATTTATGCAACATTATTTGAAGTTCTTTGAAAGCATTTCGAAGTTTTTTTATGTAATAAAATATGCTGGAAACATTCTTAATGTTATCTATCTTGCAAAAAGTTTAAATAATTTTTTTTCCAAACAATATATTTATTAATTTAAATTGTAAAAAACAAACCTGAAGAACCTGATATAGTTATGGAGTTGTCAATATAAGAGACTCCCGAAATAGCCTATAGTGCAAAGTGGACTCTACCATTTCTTCCATTGAGGTGGGTGGTGGTTCTTTGCTCTGTCCTTCCCGGTAGCTGCTGCACCCTTCCTTCTCTTTGGTGCGGTAGCGCTGGTCATACTATCTTTTCTTTATCTCTTCAACAGACGTTTTGGTCACTCCAAGTGCATTGATATTTTTCTGTATCCTGGTCAAAATGTGTTTTTGGTGACTTGTGGCAGAGACATTGAAGCCTCACCAGTCTATCATGGTCTAGCACATACTCCTCCACTAAAATCTCCAGCTCCCTATTATTAATTTTTTTTAACTTTTTCTCCCCATCTCCTCCTGTGACTCCTGGCTGGACATGGTAGCAAATAGTCCTATCCTGTATGAGAAACTCAGTCTGGGCTCTTCCGCTCCGAGTAAAGAACTTTCTGGATTGGGTGTGGTCATAACTCGCTATAGGTGCAGGATTTGCAAATTGTGATTCATACCATATCGCATTTATGATACAGTGTTTTAAAATACCGAATGGTTACAAATCGCTATTTGCCTAGAGCAAAGAAGCATAAATAATCTTTGGTGTTTCCTAATTTGTGATCCAGTATGAGTCACAATTTATGAAGCGGTAAAAAATGTTTTGTACATTCGACCCCTATTCTCTAAAAGAGGGGGATATGTAATATTCCAAATTATATTTATCTATATCAGTCATTCCATGTCCCTTGCTAATGTATTTCACTTGCCTATTATGCTCTTTGTGTATAGCACACATTGCAGCGTGCCCTCTGTTAACAGGTAGCAAGTTCTGTAATGGTTGGGGGAATGTTATAAGTGAGGTGACATGAATGGAAAATGAATAAAATTTGCCTTGTGCATTACCTCACAGAGTAATGATTCATATTACCAGGTAGAATCAAGATTAGGCAGCCGTGGTATTTGGCAACACTGGCGTCAGGCTTTTAAGGAAACATTTGAGCCCCTACAGTTTTTTGTTTCTGGAAATTAAGCACTGGTATGAGCACTAGTAATGATAAAAAACTAGTTGTTAAGGTGGGTACCTATCTAGCCCTCTCTCAAGGCCTTCCTTCAGAATAGAAGTTATAGAAATAAAAAATAGCCAGAGTATCAAGACTAGAAGCAGGACAGATAGGCTATTAACTCAATCTGGCTAGTGCTCTTGTTAGGTTTGAAAACCCCATTCTCGTTATACACCTGTTCCATGTTATATTAGGTTAGCAGTGTGCGGCTAAATTAGACACCATTCGTATCCACGTTATGTGCGAGCTTCAGTTAGCGAATGTGACTCCATTTTGTATATCGCAATCCCTATTAGGCTGTGTCTGAACTAGGCCCTCATTATTCGTGTTGCTTGCCTCAGCAGAACACCGTATTCAGTATTATTTTCCTTTTACTGTTCAAGGTTGGATTCTGACTCACTAATGAATAGGCCATTCTGCCCTCGCATACCTATCCCTGTGTGCATTTCTGCTCCCACGTTAGGAGACGCCGAGCCCCAGCACGGCAACCTTGAGGGAATGATAAGATGTACCCATCTAGCAGGTGGTAGCTCATCTCTCTGTGCCTCCTCTGTTCATGTTCGGCCTGAGCTGGTAACTTTCCACTGTGGGCGTGGTTGGGGGTTCTTGGAGGAATGATTATGCGTTGCAGACTGTTGGGGGGCCAGTCCCTCGGCAGACATCTTAGGGTGCAGGTCAGATTGGACTCCTCTGCAGAGTATTGCTAATAAACAACTGTTTGTATTCTCTACTGTCTGACCGACTCTTCATTTTCGCAGAAGACGAGTAGGAGGTTGTAAATAACCCGGGTGGCCCCTAAGGGCCACTTCCTTCACTCTTTGGAGTTGCTCCTCTACTAGTTTCGGTCTGCTTCCCATCATCTGGGAACATAGAAGAAGGAAGTTTAGAAACAGAATTTCATTTCACATGAGTTTTAAATTGTAACTCTGTCAAATGCAGGGGCGTGGCTACGGCGCGAGGCGGAATGGCTGCCTCTTGAGGGAGCTCCGCATGCCAGACTCTATTATCCGGCAAATACCACGAGTCCTGAACACCTGCGTGGCTGCAGAACTGCGTGCGATGGAGGCTGCAATGCTACGGTCCGATTGGTGACACTACGGAACCCGAGGGAGCGGAGTCACTGCCGAAACCAGAGAGTCACGAACCGGGCCGACTGCAGCTAAAATGGCGACTGCCCGGGACCTCTAGATTAATGTACGGCGCAGCTGAAGGGAGGCAGGCACAGCGCACGCCTTGAGAGTGCCTAGCGGAGGAAGACGGGGAGCGGCTCCCTGGAAGACGTCATCTGCCCAAAGACGGGAGATCCTTCTGCTAATGTGGGGATCGGAACACAACGGGCTGTGAATGAGGCGGAGTGAATCCCGGTGCCTGCAGACAGCCGACGCGGAACGACTGGGGCCCTGCTGGGAGCTGCGGAGGACCGAGACCGGAGAGCGGTGAGTGGGGGCGGGAGGCTGCATCCTGGGCCGGTGCACAGATCAGGCTGCGGGGCGCTTCTCGGACATCCCGGCTTTCGTGCACGGTGGTGCCTGGGAGGGCCGAGGCGGGCTGACTGGACTGGATACGGGGAGGCGGCGCTGCCTCCATTCATTGGTGGGGTGGTCGCGTGGACTCACCTCCTGTGGCGCAGAGCCGCCGGTTGTGTTGCACGCATGGCTCCAGCCCACGTGTGAGGGCTGAGGTACGCATGGCACTGCTGGTGCATCCGGGCAGTGGGGGGGGGAGATTGTGCACGGCCCTTGCTACACGCCAGGAGGACGGTGCGGCTCCGCAGGGAATGGGCAGCCACACACAGGGACACTGGAGGCCGCCTTGTCCCCTGAAAGAGTAGTGGTGCCACCAGCAAAGGGCAGAGTGGAGACTGAGATCCCGCTGTGTCTTTGCAAAGGCCTTTTGAGACACTGGCACGGCCTGAGCCACAGAGGGGGCAATACCTGGGGCATGACTGACAAGATACCTGTGCAGAGGTGTGCGGAGGAGGTAATTTGGGGCAGGTCCCATACACACGTTGCTGCATAGTGGCGACCTGAGCCAGGTTCCTCATACGGTGATCACAGCACTAGCTTGTAGTGGAGTGTTCCTAAGACGAGCGGTCGCGACCGTAGCAGAGGCACACGCTGGGTCATAGGCGCAACAGTGGAGAGTGACCTGCAAGGCATACTCGGCAACAAATCTGGTCTCCTATCAGCATGGGAAAATCTGACCCTAAACAGCCGAAACTACAGTTTGAAACTAAACGTAACACACGGGCGAGTGAAGCCATGGGGGATCCATCTGGAGCGCAGGGACCCTTGATGGCGGCAGCTGAGACGGGAGACGACACCCGGACAATCCTGCTTGAGCTACGATCTGGGATGAAATCCATCGACAGCAAAATAGATGCGCTGGTGGCAGGGCTGGATGCTGTAAAACAAAAGGTAGACAAGCACGGGCACAGACTAGACGTCTTGGAAAACAGGGTGTCGGATATGCAAGACATACAGGCGGAGTCTCGGACTCAACTTCTTCACATGGAGAAGGTATTAGAGGTCATAAAAGCAAAAAACGAGGATTTAGAAGCGCGATCACGGCGCAATAACCTCTGCATAATTGGCCTATCAGAAACCACCCCAATGGCTAGGATGGAGACCTTCATCGATGGCCTGCTGCGAGAACTGTTTGGACCGGTGCTGTCAACAGTAATGATAGTCGAAAGAGCGCACCGATCGCTGGGCCCTAGACCGCGACCGGGGGCGCCTCCACGCCCGATCATAGCGCGGCTGTTGAACTATGCAGACAGGGATGCTGTTCTGAGAGAGGCTAGGTCTAAGGCTCCCATCAACTACAAGGGAGACAACTTGTCCTTCTTCCCGGACTACACACCAACGGTGCAGGCGGCGAGACGAGAGTTTGTGCCGGCGAAGAAGATGCTGCAGACTGCCTCGATACAATATGCAATGCTGTACCCGGCCAAATTGAAGATTACACATGAGGGACAGGCACACTTTTTCACTGACTCAAAGTCAGCCTTGAAATTTTCTAAACACGTTTGCAAGACCAAGAACCGAAAAGATGCGGCAGGGAGCCCCTCTGCCTCGTCGAATTTAGATGACACAGACTAGGGGAAGATGACACTGACATTTCCTCTGAGTATAGTATGTTTGTAGAATAGGGTGCAGTTCCTATAGAGATGTGAGCATTACTCGAGTTGGTTGACTAAGGTTGGGGGGCTGCAGTTTGGGAATGATATTTGTATAAGTTAAGTTACATGGTCGCATGTCACTATATTGACTACCTAAGGGGCAGCATGGAGGCTGTCGACTACGTGTCTGAGCTAAGCCACGCGGGTGTACCACACTGTTATAGTCTGGCAAATCTCACCACGGTGAGAGTGTTCGCTGCCGTTTCCTCTCCCCCAGCGGGTGTACCCCACTTGATGCGTAGTATGGATGTAGGGGTTAATGTATGGGAGGGGGGATGGAGAAGTTCTCGACCTAATTGGGAGGTTGGAGTGGGTGGGGGGCGGCGGGAGGGATGGAACAGGGATGTGTGGTTTTTTTTGTGTATGAGTGTTGAATTGATGTTGCTTGGAGTGAGAGCTGCTCATTTTGGTCGGTTGGCCGGCTGCTGTGCTGAGACTCCCCTTTTATCGTGGCTTGTAAGGTGCGGCTGGATGTTTAGAGCGCATAGACTCGAATATGGGTGAGCGGTATAGGTTACTGACATGGAATGTGCGGGGCCTTAATTCTCCCAAGAAAGTACGCCAGGTATTGGCTTATCTGACTAGGCATGATATACATGTTGCGCTGCTTCAGGAAACGCACCTGACCAGGCAAACAGAGTGCAACATTGCAAGTAGATGGGCGGGATATAAGTTAGCGTCATCATTCTCTTCATATGCGAGAGGCACGCTGATTTTGATTCGGCGAGGTATTTCATTTATATCTACCCGGACCTATATTGACGAGGGGGGTCGATGTGCAATGGTACAAGGGAAGCTGGGTGGCTCTCTGGTCACAATTATTAATATGTATGGGCCCATAGCGGATGACCCGGAGTGTTTTTTGCAGGTGTATGCTAAACTGAGGACATGGCCGGAAGCACATATTATATGGGGTGGAGATTTAAACACATATTTGAATCCTGAGCTAGATAAATCCAATCCATTGTCGCACCGAACTCCCAGGATGGCCCATAGTGTGAAGAGTGCTATGGTGGAATTTGGACTGTGCGATGTGTGGAGGGTGCGCAATGCCCGAGTGAAGGAAGGGACACATGCGACACCAACGCACAATACCTGGTCGCGACTTGATTATTGGCTATTGGGAGGGGAGGCAACGAAATGGGTGCTGGAGGTTATGACCTTGCCGCGGACCTTATCGGATCATAATCCGGTCCAGTTGGACATACAGGTCCCGACGGCGGTGCCCCGTCCCTTCACGTGGAGATTCCGCTCGGAGGCACTACTTGATCCAGTGTATGAGGCCACAGTGCGTGAGGCAATTGAACAATATTTTTTATTTAATAAGGGTTCCGTGGACACAGCCTCTACCTTGTGGGATGCTTTTAAGGCCACAATTAGGGGAGTTTGCAACGGCACTGCGGCAGGCATATTGAAGGATGTCCGTGAGCAACTTCGCAGGGTTGAGTCTGCACTTCAGGCGCTTGAGCGTAGCTACGTGGAGGCCCCATCGCCTACCATCCTCGCCAGTATACGTGACCTAATAATAGAGTACAACACCCTAGCCGATACTGAAATACGATATCTCAGTCGCAGACATACGGCACATAGATATGGAGAGGGCGGGAGACCAGGGCGTACACTGGCCCACAAGATTAAGAATCACATGGAGCAGCCTCCTATAGACAAGATCACGGATTCCGGCGGGAGGGAACATTACCGCCCCTCGACATTACTGAGCAGTTTCGTGACTTCTACGCGGAGCTGTATTCGGCAAGGGAGAGGCAACCACGGCTGAGTTTGAAGGGTACTTGGAGGATGTGGCGTGTGCTTGGCTATCGGATGCCCATAGGGCATATTTAAATTTACCTATAGACATCGAGGATATCAAAACCGCTATATTGGCCCTCTCCAATGGTAAAGCGCCGGGACCGGATGGCCTCACGGCTGAGTTTTATAAAGCGTATACTGACATGTTAGCCCCATATTTGTTGGAGGTATATGCAGAAGCTCATGAGACTGGGAGGCTGCCTCCTTCCCTGAGGCAGGCGTTGATAATTACACTATTAAAAAAGATAAGCCGCCAGATAAATGTGAATCTTATCGGCCGCTGTCATTGATAAACATAGATGCCAAGATATTGGCCAAGATCCTGTCGGTGAAATTACAACCCCTGATGCAGAGCTTGATACTGCCTGATCAATCGGGCTTTATACCTGATAGGTCCACCTCTCATAATCTCCGGACAATATTCTCAATGTTCCACATATTGGAACCGGACATGTCAGCCGCGGCTGTACTGTTGGATGCAGCCAAGGCCTTCGACTCTGTGGAGTGGTCGTACATGTTTCTTGTCCTCCAGCGCATGGGGTTCCCACCTCTATTTGTGCAGTGGATAAGAGTGCTATATGCATATCCATCGGCCAGGGTGAGGGTTGGTGGGTTGACGTCTGACTCGTTTGATATACAAAGGGGCACTCGCCAGGGTTGCCCGTTGTCTCCGTTGATTTTTGCTATCATGCTCGAGCCGTTGGCATGCGCCATCAGGCAAAGACATAGGGAAACAGCACTAAACTTTAACTACCGCCCAGTCGCCATTTCGCTATATGCGGACGACATGGTGCTTTTTGTGCGTGAACCCTCTAGATACTTGGCACAACTGCTGAGGGAATACGTGAGGTTTAGTCGGCTGTCGGGCCTAGTAGTTAATTGGGATAAATCGGTGATCATCCCACTGACGGAGTCGACAACACGACCAGATATGGAATTCCCACTGGTGAGGTCTGCGGACCCTGTAAAGTATCTTGGAGTCTGGATTCACCGGGACCCGGACAAGGTCCTGTGTGAGAACTATGGCAGAACGCACGCAAGGCTAGAGCAACGGGTGAATACGTGGGTGAACCTGCCGCTGTCACTGGCGGATCGAATTGCGCTTATCAAGATGGTGGTCTTGCCGCAGTATTTGTACCTGTTTAATAACATCCCGCTTGTACTGACGAAAGCGTTTTTTGATACTTTGAGAGGTACATTGCTTCGGCTGGTCTGGGGTGGCAAAAGTGCCCGTGTAAAGTGGTCAGTTCTTACCAGTGATTATGGCAAGGGAGGATTCGGGGCGCCGGATTTCTATATATATTATCTATGTGCGCAAGCTCAGTATGCCTTTTACTGGATGAGACCACATGCGTTCACACCGCATGTTGCGGTGGAAGAAGGGGATGTACACCCGATACCATTACATAGTATGATCACTCATCAGGCACGCAGGACCCAGAGGGCGGAGATCAACGCTGTAGATGCGACTGTGGCTGCATGGCAGATGTTGGGGCGTCTGGCGTGCAAGTTGCCGTTGTATGCACCGGCTATGCGTATAGAACATCATGCTGCGCTGTCGGTGACTCATGAAACTCCATCGATGCGATTGCTTGAGGAGGCAGGTTTTCAGCGGATGCACGATCTTTACCCAGAGGGATCCTTTATTACGGCAGACGCTTTGCAATATATCAGTAACCCATCACTGCTGTTTAGTTTTGCTATGCACAGGCTTCGGCAAGCGGTCAGGGCCCACTACGATACTTACCCACTGGAGCCGCCGGCGTTGTTATCCCTCCAGTTTGTGCTCACCACCCCCACCAATAAAAAACTGATCTCCCGGTTATATAAGATGGTCAGGTAGGAATGTGGGGGTCAGCCTGATAGGAGCTGGGAGAGATGGAATGCCTGTCTACCCGAACCATTATCAGAGACAGATTGGACATATGTGTGCGAATTGACGGGCAAACTCACCATGAACGGAAACCTGCGCATTATACATTTTAAATATATACATCAGGTGTATTATACTCCTGTACGCTTGCACAGGTTTGGAATGCGCGAGACTACCTGCTGTGTGAGATGTGGACAAGGGGGTGCTGACTTCCTGCATCTTGCTTGGGGATGTGGGAAGGTGGCGGAATTCTGGGAGGCTGTGATACGAGATCTACGGGCAATGACTGCTGTTGAATTGCAATGCACACCGCCTGTGTGTTTGTTGAGCTGTGTTCCCCATGTGAGAGGTGTGACGGGTAGATTTGTGCGTTTGGCTCTGCTTATTGCAAAGCGGAGGGTGGCCATTACTTGGGGTGGGAGACGAGCACCGACAGTGGACCACTGGATAAATGATTTGGTCTACTGTAATGATAATATGGCAATGTACGTGGAGGAGCTGCCTATGGTTTCAAGGCCGAAGGACATTTGGGAGCCGCTTCGGCTCTTCCTCCTGGCAAGGGTAACTGCGACCGAGCGGGACGATGTGCTTTAGGGATCACGGGGGGGAGGCGGGCAGCCAACTTGGAAGCTCTGAAGGAATAGCTGGAAGTAGCTCTCCTGCTCCAATGCAACTAAATGAATAATGTTTAGAATGAATAAGGGGGGTTCGATGGTCTGTCTTTATAATTTGTTGTTTTTTCTTTTTTTTAGTTTTGTTTGAGGATATGGTGGGAGAACATGAGCCTTTGATTATATATATATTGTATTTGTGTAATGTGGGAATATGACGGTTTGATTGTTGTATTTGTTTTGTGATGTCCCTAATTTTGAAAATAATAAAAAAAAAATAAAAAAAAACTGTCAAATGCAACAGGAATAGGTTTTACACTGTACTCTCTCTTTACATTGGGAACTCTGACAAAGGCAGTGGAAGGTGGTTTTACACTCAATTGAGACAAACACCACAAGAAGGGACTTTGTATAATTTAGCACTTACAGACCTTATTACATAGATTTATAGTTAAGGAAGAGAGCAGTCTGGTTTTCACTGTTCACATTTGTACTTTTAGGTTTATTGTTTGGCTTTGGGTGAATTAAAGTATGTTTTTAAAAGCAGAAGCAGTGGTTGTAATTTGAGCTATTAAGCATTAATGGGTGCTTTGTGCCGCTCCGAGTTTCTAACCTACTCCACTTCTCCAAGGCAAGGACCTGGTCTGTTCTGCCTCACTACGCTGAGGGTCAAGTACTACTAAAGGGGTGTATTTGGTGCTCAGTTTGGGTCCAATAGTAAAATAGTTTCATGGTGTGACTCCTCCTCATTATTGATCTTCATCTTTACAAGTATTTCATTGGGCAGCAGTGGATTAGCTTACTTCTGAAGAAGTTCTGCGGCAAATACAGTAGGAGTGGGTTTTGCATGGTGTTACTTTGTGACAAATAAAGTAGAAGGGGTTTTACATTGTAGTTTTGTGATTAGTATTTAATTGTGTGTGAATTACAGCACTATTTTGAAAAGTAAAAGCACTGATTGGACATTCATCAGTTAAGTGTTACTGCATACTTAGCAGAGTTCTTAGTTTCTAGCCCATTTCACCTCTCTGAATAAACCTTGGACTATTCTGCCTAAGTAAACTGAGGGCCAAGCGCTAAAGTATTACACTTGCTTCTCATTTTGGAACCAATAGTAAGGTGACGCCAATGATTTTGCTTTGCCCATTTGTTGGTGTTCTTCCTTATAGGCGTTTTATTGGGCAGCAGCTGTGTTAACCCACCTATGAAATAATTTCATGGCTCATAACTGATATAGATATTGTTAACATAGGCTTTGGGTCAACCACAGTAGGAAGGGGCTTTGCCTGTGATCTCTGACAAATAGTACACAAAGAAAACTCTGTGGCACACTGAAGAGAAGGTGTTTTACATTGTGAATGCAGTGACTTACACCATAGAAACAGGCTTTATATTGTTGAACACAAGAGGCCTTCTGACAAAGACTTCTAGTTTAGGAGGGGTTCTAGAGGCCTGATTTACATTATGCCTATTGTATTATTCTGTGAGTCAGGTGCTAATGAGGCTCCAAAGTGCTTGCTTTTGGCCCAATGGTAAGTTGGCTGCAGGATACCATATGTACCAAAATTACAACCCAGTAACACCTGGGACCTTCTGAGCAAGTTCCAACATTCCCACTTGAACTACAGTGGAGGTGCACAGTTTTTGCTCCTGCCCCAGAAGAAACCAGCACTGCCCCGTTCATCTCCTCCAGTTCCCCCTACCGTGGCACCATAACTCTAACAGCTTGTGTGTGTCTGTAAGCAACAGGGCTACCAGGGGTAGAGGGATGAGACTCTGTTGACTAATATTACTGGTGCTTAGACGCAGGAAATGCAACCGGCTTCATACATGATGTGATGGTCAGTTATATATGTGGGGAGGTGGAGGGAGGTTGTGAATGTAGGTGGTGTTCTAAGGCTCCCTGGAGAGGTGCTTTCAAAATGTAAATAAATGCCCCCATACAGTAATGGCAGACTCACCAGGGTAAGCAGACCAGCAGTACTCACAAGCAGAGGAAGACAACTCGGCTTAGAAATCATTGCTTCAAAGTTGTTTCAAGAATAAAAGTCATCCGTTTCAAAATAAATATGCAGTGTATCTTCAAGCATGGCCTCACAGATAAACCTGCGAGTAACTGTTAAAACACATTTTTAATGGAAAAACAAAATACTCTCAGTGACTCTAAGAATTATTATACCAATCAGATTTACAGTCACACAGTCCTGTAGCCCTCGTCCAACTCTCACAAACTATCAGTTAGACACAACTGACAGTAGTCTTACACCCCTCACAGAACCGCAGTCACACCTTTTACCAGCACTCTCGCATCTCTCACAGACTAGCCGTCACACGCTACCAGCAACATTCATCATGTAGAGTGCCTATAATAAGTCGGCCAACATTATGAAAGATCATGCCAGAAATGCAGGGTTCCCGAGATTAATGTAGGCAGAAGGCCCAGGAAAAACATAAAGCCAAAAACAACCCTAAAAAGGGGAAAATACCGCCTGCCTCTGACACAATAGAGCGGAAATATCTCGCTATAGAAAAAAGTTTTAAATCATAGGAATGGATTGAGATTTCTAATTGCCACAAAAAATGACCACATGAATTTATCTAGTTTTTTTATATTTATCTAAATATAGTAGCAAAAATCTATTATGATAAAATTATGACCACTATGAACATAATACATAAATATATAATAATAAATACAACTCTTTCTTCTCTCACCCCTCATCCATTCACTCAAGTTCAATCTCACCTAAACAACTCTCTTTCATACCACACCTATACTCATTCCACTTACATACTAAAGGTGTAAGCAAACTGACATTTGTAGGCGTAAACGGGAATCAAGGCAAGATACTAAAACTTAGAATCCTAGGTATATCTATTCATAGAGGGATTCTCTTAGATACTTAAGAGAGCACTTCAATACATCATACGAATCATATCAACACTTGTGTATAACATAGTTCCAGTTCTTTGCATAATTGTTTTACGTAGGTGCAATAATATCCATGTATTTCAGAGAAAATAGCGCTCAAGTGTTCCTGTTACGTAATGTGCCCACAAAGAACTGGAACTATGTTATACACAAGTGTTGATATGAATCGTATGATGTATTGAAGTGCTCTCTTAATATCTGTAGTATGAAAGAGAGTTGAGATATTTCCGCTCTATCGTATCAGAGGTAGGCGGTATTTTCCCCTTTTTAGGTCGAGCCTCGAGTAGCGCGCAAGCGCTGCTCTGCGAGACTTTATGTAAGGGGCTTCAAAAAGCTGACCACACGCTCGTGCACAATGGCCTTTTCCGTGCAGTTACCCGCACGGCCGCCATCTGTTTGCAATTATCGTGCCGAGACGCGGGCGCGATAATTGAAAACACATGGCCATTGTGCACGAGCGTGTGGTCAGCTCAGCAGGCTGCCGCGCTCGCTCGTTTGAGTGGATGTTAATATGCAGTTGAACGACAGAGGAGTGCGCCTTAATCCGAAAAGTACTGTTTCAAGATTGTTTTTGCCGAAATCGGTGTCAGTGTGAAATAGCCATGGGCAGACTCGGTCCTCAAATAGCATAGCCCCCCACCCCCTAAATTGTTTACTTTTATTGATACAAATAAACACCTCGCGCACCTCCTCTGTAAGTCCACCCCTGCACACTAAAGCATCCGTAAATACTGGCGAAACTCAAATGAACGCCCACGAGTTTGGATCTCTAAAGCTCCATACTGCCACCTAGTGGCTTTTACTGAAGGCTACCTGCTGTCTATTTGAAGTGACCGAGAATCAAATAAAACAAGCATTGGCATAGCCAATAGGTCTCGCCTTTGGGACCTGCTGCATAACTAAATACTTATAAGGTCCCAAAGGCGAGACCTATTGGCTATGCCAATGCTTGTTAGGGTTGTTTTTGGCTTCATGCCAGAAATGCACCCATATGCCACAGTGTCCACCTGATGCCATAGCTTACTTTGGATGCCGGGGGTTACCTTGAGTAGGTTATCAGGTACGAGCCCCATAGCAGAAACACACTTTCACACACAGCATTATACAAGCAAGACATTTATTATTTACTTTTCTTCCTTAACAGATCTTCCACTCTGCACCCTCATCAGGTCCTGCCCTGCTTGGCACACTTGAGCTCCTGCTCCCTACCATGGAAACTGAAGGTCAAACAAAAACACACAAATGCACAACTACTATGACTGACAGAAAGTGTGTGTGCATGCGAGTGCGCACACACTCACAAACACACTATAATTGAAAATGTGTCTGCAAACAGCTAATCACCATGCAGAATTAGCCTGAGCACACTCTTCATTTTAAAATGCTTGTTACTTCTAAATATGAATCTTTATCCAAATTTGCTCTAAGAGAAAAAATGCAGCTGACCAATCTGTGATCATCACAAAATATATTTTTCTTAGGGAAGGCTGTTCAGGTGTACATGTGTAAGGTATGCAATCAGTAGTTTACTAAATAATGGAAAGCCTATGTGGGTATATTTATAAGTTACCTCTATAAGTTTGGAAGCATAAAAACTGTGTGCCTTTTGGGTGTAAATATTAATTTGAAATGCTCATGATACACACATTAACCAGGAGTTTGTTTCAACACCAATGGCTGACTACACCGAGACCTGTCTCATGCTAATTCCTTTATTAGAAACACTGTATTCACTAATTTCAGCAGTTCATTAGCAAAATATTTCATGACTACATATGTGTTTATATTTAACTTGAAATCCATTTTAGAAAGTGGATACGAAATGACTCACCAGGACACTGTTTGTGTTGTTGAGATGAGAATATTTATCCTCTACAACCATGACTGAGTAATATATGTATGTATTATATATGTACTACTGCTATCCTTAGACATTATATCTGGAAATGAATTGTCTTCCAACATGGCGGCTTATCCATTCAAAGTAATTGGCCACTTTAGTGTAAACACCGGGGTATCCAGCCACTCCACAGTTTTCACCCCAGCTGACAATCCCCCAGAGGTATGCCACATTGTGCTTATCAACACACACCAAAGGTCCGCCGGAGTCACCTTTGCAAGAATCAATGGATCCGTCATAGGTACCTGAGAGGTTGGGGGGAGGATGGAGAGAGGAAAACAGAGAGGCAGTTACGACCTGCGTTTATAGAGGTATTTGTAAGTAGAAACATCTGAGTGCTCAGTAGGCAATTCCTATCTGCTGCAGGTGACAATGCATTGAACGCAATTTCAAAGTTGACAGTGAACAAATACTGAACCAGGTGAAAGGAAGTGAGATAAAGCACATTTATTTCACTTCCTTTGAAAAATTCTGAGACAATAAACATTACACAACTGTTGAATACTAGTGTCTTGCTATTGGATGGGCCCTTAACAAGTTTCAACATATCTTTATAGTACTTCATTTGTGGGGCAACTAAACGCAATGTGGGGATCAGTGGGGAAAAGGAAACAACAAGTTTTTCTGCTGGGTAATCACCCGCAACCGGCACATTAGGAAAGTGGTTCTTCACCCTGTGATACAGCATAAAAAGGTAGACATTCCAGGCAAATAGACACTGAACAGATGAACAGATTAAAATGTCCTTTAAAAGTAAAATATTAACACTGTACAATCTAGACACTTGGAAATCACACTGTAATAATTTGCGCTTTGTTTTGTGCCATGGTTTATTGTTATTAAACGTTTTAGAAAACAATAAGACACTCAATTGTAAACATACACAAACGTATAAGTTTATCTATGTGAATCAGACCCTCAGTTTCAGATGGAGATTCCAATAAAAACTAAACCTGGAAGAAGAACCATTTTCTCTTTGTTGCCCGTTCAAGAACAAATATGGTAAATTATAAATGCGGACTTAACTTGTTTCTTTCAAGTGTAACTTATAAAATTCCATCTTTAGTTGCACTATTCATTCTTCTGTTTTTCTATATGAAAGTGGGTGATGAAAGGTCCTTGTATTTTAGGAGGAGTGGTTTTGTGCCAAAGTGTGCAACAGATGCTGGGTGAAGCTAGCAGTGGGGATGTGGCTTCTCTTCTCTGGTTGTTTGGGTCATAATTGGAAATATATGGATCTTTGACACTTCTTTATGGATAGTGAGTGGAAGGGTGTGTTGAATATGAATATGTGTAAGCATCATGTAGAACATTGTCTTTCCTTTGGTACCTCGCATACTCTCCAACTTTACATCACAACTTTCTAAATTCAGTTCCCACACTAAGAGTTCCACATTTGATGGATCCTGAAGAAGAGTTCAGCTACTTAAGTGCACGTTATCAATAAGCCCCTTGATGAAATACACTAACACAACAGGCTTATTGTTTAGAAAGTGGATGTAGGTGAAGGCAGATTGACAGGACGTCTCAGGTATCTGAGCTAATGTCAGCTTCCATCTGTCTTTTATTTTTTTTAGGAACAAAAAGAGAGGGCACGCTCCACAGGTAGCTAGTTCAAAGAGAGAATCAAAGAGAGAACACGTGTTATAGACTTTCTCCTTTGCTTCTGACAAAGAAATTGGTGGTAAGTGTATGATCTCTTAAAAGCAACTTCTTTTGAATGACGATTCTCTTCACTACATTCTCTCATGAGGAGGAGTCTGCCAATAGCAAACTCACTTAACCTGGAAACAATGGGCAATGAAATGGGACTTACTCTGGTGACAAGATGTAAAAAGGAACTCTACTCCAAACTGGCTATTGAGAAGAAAAAGAAAGCTAATTCAGTTATCACAGTTAAATGTTATATTTTAATTAAATGTGTAGTTTTCTAGTGCTTACTATAATTAGTATTGTTATTTGAGGTTAATTAAGATATACTCTTTTGTTTATGGCCACTCAGATTACAGAACTCAATTGCACCGTCTCTGGTGCAAGGGATTATAACATGTTGAGTGAGGCACGGCAGGTACAAAGACCAGATTTATGACAATCTGTTTCCCTTTTGATTTTTCTACTTATATTTATTTGATATAATTGATAATAAAGGGCTCTTTCATGAGAGCTGCCGATCACTCTTTGAAAAATGTCTTTACCTATTACCAAGTAGATGATTATTGCATATTGAATATAGACTTCCTTGATGCAAAAATGTTAGTGGAAATTGAATATATATTGGGCTGTGTACTCATTGTCACATCTTTTTGCATCACTCTGAAAGTTTCCTTGTCTTTCAGTAATGCCACAATGGTGGAAGAAATGAAACTCGGAAAACAATATAAGTGAATGTTAAAGCAAAAAAGACCCACTCTGTACAAGCTGTTCATGGCACACTTCGGTCCTCTCCTCCTTCCACTCTGTGGTGTGAGTGTTTTTTGTCACTTTTACTCCACTCCTAGCTGTTCATAGACAATGTTTGGGAACAACGCTGAATCCACATAATGACTGCACATATGCTGTGAATACATTAAATGAACACCTTCATAAAATCTGGGACAAGAGTGTGTCCTTCCCAGGTATCCTTTTTAAAAAGAAATAGTGCCGGATTTTAGACTTAGGGTTTTGCGATTGTACAGGATTTGAAGATTAGTGGGTGCAAAATTTGCATCTGTTCACACACTGGACACATTGGAACGGGGGCTATCATGAACAAAGGAAGCATGTTATTCCTCATTCCACCATATGCTGAGAACACATGAACAGTATTAGATCCTGCAATTTGCACCATGTTGCATGTGCCACTAATCACAGGACCAAACACCTGCAATTTGCTCCCCGATTGAAATCCCTTTTGGAGGCAAACAGGAGCTTGAGCCCAAAACAATATTATCAATCTGTTAACCCCTTGAGTGCTTATGACGGAACCACGCCGTCATGAGTCACGGGCGGCGTGTGCTCATGACGGCGTGGTTCCGTCATGCCGCTGCTGCTTCGCCCACGCGGCACTAATTCCCCGCCTGTGCGGGCGAATTAATGAGCGGGCGTGGTCATGACGGAACCACGCCGTCATGAGCACACGCCGCCCGTGACTCATGACGGCGTGGTTCCGTCATGAGCACCGAAGCGCCGCGCTCACCCCCAGCACCCCCGCACCACGGCTGAATTCGTGCCGCGGCGAAGGGGTTAATGTTGCATATATTGTTTTTTCTTTAAAAAAAAGTAACTTAACTTAATTTCAAATACTTTGCTCACCTGAAACCTCATTAATCTAAATAATGTGGGCCTGTATCTAATAAAATCATCCTGTACCTATTAGTGTCTTTTAACACAGTAAACTGTATATTTTCCTGCATGTTTTACAAGATCTAGAGGGATGTGATTTTTACACATAATTTTGCTAGTATTTTGGGAATACACTGATTTGTACATCCATGAGATATAGTGGGATAAAAAAAAATTCCAAACAGAATGAATTTTCATATTACACACTATGGATTACATTTTTTAACAACTTTATTTATGATTATTTTATAAGATGCACTGGGAGCAAAAGTATAGCAGAGAGAAAGTTACATTGCTCAATAACCTCAACTGTGGATCACATTTTAATAATTTTTATGTGCTTTGATCCTAGAAATTAGACGATTACCAATATGATTAAATTATTAATTACATGAAAAAAGTGGAATAAATAGAGATTAGGTATGTTACAAAATTATTGAGATCAGGAAACTTTATTTAAATAAGCATGGATTTGAAGATAATTATTGTAAATACCGGAGTCAGGAAAGTGTTACTATGCTCCAATCACACCAAACTAATGTTCCAGCCTGCCTAAATGAATGGATGTAATACTGTTATTTGTGTACTGACGGACACTAGTAGCATATTATTAGGAACATCTTTAAATATAAAATAATACCAAGTAATATTGCTGGACTTTAAATATTCTAAATGTATTGTCACAAATCACAATGGGATTGTATATAAATCTACATTGATTAATTTCTACATATATCTATTTATAATAAGACATATGGTCCTCTTTGAATTTAGAATTTGACTATAGGTTCCACAATTAAATGGAGTTTGTAATATGGTCATATGTATGAACATTTGACAGTAGTAGGTTTTGTAATAATGTTGAACTATACATTTGTTTAATCAAATTGATGTTTTAATTTGCCAAAGTTTAATGTGTATGTATGATAGTCATTATAGCCCTAAAGATGTTAAAACGTGTAAGAAACAAAATTTGTTGGCTGAATCTTTTCTTGTGTATAATATAAAGATTTGTTGCACAAACTGAAGTCAAACTAGTCGCCTTGAATGTATGTAGTAGAAATGCAGAAGAGGAACTAAAATTGAATATCTGACTACTGACTGGGCGGACTTTATCATGTACTGAGTAATTCAGGAGTGCACTCCAATATAGCAAATTGAATTTAGTTTACTGTGAATATTGTGTTTCGCAACCTTGGTAGTAGGAATTGTTGCAGCTTATCTCTTTTGGTTTTCCACCCATAGGTGAAACATTTAGAACAAATGATCAAAGAATGTGGGAATTAAACTACAGCTGCAGTTTTGTAAATTTCCTGCTGTATTTTTGCTGCATCATCAGCACCTTTTGAGCATAAATAATACTGTTTTATAGTGTTTCAAAATATTCAAATGGCAGCCTTTGATGATAATAGAGGAGCTTTGGCTGGGTAATTATTTAGTACAGGTAGCCAGAGAGTGTATTTCGTTACTGGTTAATGAGGGTCTTAAAAACTAATTTAGCCAGCTTGAGAAATTGGGAAACATTTTTCCTGTAGTGTGTTCTGTAGGACACCTCCTGAATCCCTGTTTTGGAGGGTCAATCATGATTTTTACAATATCAAATTGTAATGTAATTTTATACGTATTTTAAGTCAATGCAATAAATTAACTTCAATGAGGAATCAAAACCTGCCCATAACTCTGCCCCCAAAATAAACCCACCTTACGATGCAATAGTCACTATTAAAATATTCAATATCCCATTGCTGCCATGTATGGTAAAGTTATATATTAACACACTGATAAGCATTTTAGACAAGAATCTACATTGACCAATTTTTCATTTCTAAGAATCATCGTGGAACAATTTTCTGATTTTCCTGGTGAATTTCTCAATTTATTGTGATATTTTCATGGCTCATCAAGGGATCCAACACTAGCATTACCTTGTTTTTCAACAATACCCTTTATACTAAACTGAAAATGCCACTGTAGGTAATTCAGTTGAATTCCAAATTCAATAAAAGCGCTTGTGCCAATACTTGCCTCTAGTTATGATACATGAAACATTTTGGATAATAAACTCAAACTTAGCCTAGGGTCGTTTTTATAAAAATTCTGTTAGAACTGGAAATTCTGTCAGCTCAATAGATCACGAAGAAGGAAGCAGGGAATATGGAAAGAGAACAGAGATCACATTGTGAATAAGAAGCACTTTCACCTAGATACTCACACAGCCGTGCCCGCTGCATCATGCCCACTTGAACTCCGGCTGCTTCGCCATAAGGGACTGTGCTTGTAGAACTGAGATGTAAGATAGTGAATTTGAATTCAGGTGACTACCTGGGTGATTGAATCACTGATTGCTAAGACCCAAAGAACCTCAACAAAAAGGACTTGCAGGTTGATTGGTTATCCTGGACAAAGCGAGCAGCATCTGTATTTGCTGCCCACCAAAGCTGCTAAGAGAAAGAAGAGCTGGGAAGCAGAGAGTCTGGCACAATACTCCCACCAAGGAATGCTCATGGGTGGATTGGCACCGCTGAATGGTGAAGGATATGTCTGGTAAGGAAGATCGGTTTGATTTCACGGAAGTGGTCTATCACAGACAGCAGGAAATCAGCCATCAGTGCTCCAGCCAAACTGAGCCCACATTTGGATACCAGTGTAGACCGCCCAGGTTGCTGAGCTGGTGCAGTAGAAGATCCAGGTAGGATGGGCTGAGAGGGCACGTGGGCAGGAAAGAGAACCATGGGAACAAACAAACTTAAAAGCCTACTTTATATATCTACAGTCCGGGGGATATTGGTTAAAAACCCCACACAGATTTCTGTACAAATGCGCCAGGCAAGAATAAGTACAGCAATTCCAAAGAAAGCATCTTGATGTCTATTGAAAGCCAGAGCCAAGATAATGTCTCTAGCGACAATAAAGGAATTGTTTACTTAAACATCAAGTGGCTTATTTCGATGTTGACCGTCGCGGAGACAGGACCGACCGACCTCCAGTCGGCAGTCCCGACCGCCTAATCACGATTCAACCGCACATGGTGCGGTTGCATACTCCTATTCCTCTAAGGGAACTCATGTTACATCCGTAAACCAGCCGTAACCCAAGCTCCCATAGCGGAATGGGAGTCTGTGTTCATCCCTGCACCCCGTGGCAAGCACTTTAAGGTGCCTACCACGAGGTGGAGGGATCAACAACGGGGCACCGATGGCACCTCCTCGGCCCCCAACAGGAGGCCGCAAGGGAAAGGGGGCCCTGCTAGGGGCACCCAAACATGCTTTCCGACAGGGTTTCCAAGTCAGAAAGGCCGGCATGGAAACGCTGCCGGAAACCGTGCACTGTAATCTCTAATTTCGGGCTGGTCTCCGACTGGCGAAAAGGCTCCTGGAGCCCATCGGAAGCCAGCAGGAATGACCGTCCAATTTCAATCCTGACCGGCTGTATTGTAATCAGCCGGTCGGAACTGAAACGGATGTTCTCGGTCGTAAAGCCTGTGACCTAAGGTCGCAGGTTTTACGACCGAGATCATAATCGGGCCCCTAGTCTCCTTCACAGCTAGCAAAATCTACATTTTCTAAAAACAGCAAGGGCTCAGACAATACAGTGTAAACAACTTTGCCTGATACAACAAATGTAATTAGTTCCCAATAAAAAAAGACAAGGTGTATAACTCGGATAATAATAATGCTCTGGGGAGAACTTCACTCAGTGCAACAGCTGTTGCTCAAGAGGGAGTAAATCCCATTGTAGAAATCATCAATACTACTAACAGAAAGGGGAAAGATAAGACTGATGATTTCCAGTCGTAATACAGAAGCCCGAACAAAGAGGAGCCAGCAGTGAAAATGAAATTAGTCTTGAAGTAGGGAAAGACAATTAAGAGACACATTTGGAGAATTGTTTTTTAATTTTTATCTGATGCCCATGTCTATAGTAAAAGTATGCAAACATTTTTATGGAGAAATTAGACGCATGCGGGACTATTGAGCATAAAATTGAAAAATAATGTTCACAGATACAAAAGCAGGAGCATAGAAGGTCGATCTTTGGAGATTTTAGCCAGCAGATACAAAAAAGATAACAATCTATCAGCCAAAGATACTGAATAAAACATTTGTAAAGACCAAATTAGAGGAGCAGCAAAACGGGATGAGAAGATCAAATCTATGCTTTGTGTGTATTCCAGAAAATTCAGAACATAATTCTACAGTGTTCAATTTGTAAAACAATAAAGTGCCAGGGCCCTCGTCAGGAGGCTACTGCTGCTTGCACCACCCATTGCAAGTCCTGCCAATGGCAGTATCAACACAACAACTAACCATCACACCGTACAAGTGTGACTATTCAAACTATTCCAGGCCCACAAAGCTATAAGAATGGCGTGGGCAGCAAGTATTAGTCATTTTTAATGAATATTGAATGAATTAACAACTGTAGTTGTGTTCATCTTTAATTAGGACAAACAGCGCCACCATGTGGCAGACTGTCATAAGTGCCGGTGTTGACAATTAAGTGCCGGTGCTGTGCACCGGAAAACACAAGCTCAAAGTAAGCACTGGCCATGAACATTATTGAAGAGTTAATTTAGAAATTTTGTATTACCTGAACCTAACAAGATTTATTTATGTGCGGCATGCACAGAGTGTCCTTTTTCAAATACAAACATATCAATCGCTCCAGGCGAATATAGAATTAAGGAAAAGATTCTCACAAGTGCAATGCATGCTAAAACATTTAAAGTGCCAAATGAATTACATTTCCATATTTAGATGTGTGTAATGAAACATTAAGACAAGGGGGAGGGGTGATTCAAGCAAATGATCCTCAAATTCAAGGAATTAGGTCTACATGCTATGTACTAACAGTCAGCAAAATTGAAAGTTCTTCTAAATGGGGCTGTTATAATATTTGCAGATACTTTCACAAATGATGTATGTCTCCACGAACAATAGAATAAAACATAAAGATTATAAAATGATAAGTGATGAGATTGAATACTGTCATAAGAAATACAATGAAGAAAAGGCTAGGAGAGTGCGAGGGTACGTTGGCCATTTCCCCTGTGCCCCACAGGTACCTGGTAGTGCACTGGGTGTAGGTAGGGGAGGCTTCCTCTTAGGTCTAGGTAGAGGACAACTGAAGAGGGAGACGGGTGGGATGAGGAAAAAATGTGGGCCTTGGTTAAGTGGGAGGATAGGGCGGGATAGGGATGAGGGTATATAGGGTGACAGAGGACTTGGGACAAAGATGTAAGGGGGAAGGTTTAAGGACCAAATGTACAATGCATTTTACCGGTCGTTTGCAACTGATAAAATGCATTTTCCTATGTACCAACCCTATTTTGCAAGTCGGTAACCTATTACCGACTCGCAAAATAGGGTTTGCGAGTCGATATTAGGAAGGGGCTTGTAAAGGGCGTGCCTGAATAATAGCGAGTCGCTTTGGTATGTATGAATTTTTTGTGACCGGGAATGCAGTCGCAAAACATTTGCAGATTACCACCAATTTCAAATCGGTGGTAAGCCATTCGCAAACAGAAAGGGGTCTCCAAGGGACCTCTTTCCCTCTGTGAATGGGGGCACCAATATTTTTTCAGAGCGGGGCAGTGGTCACTGCAAAATAATTAAAAGAAAACTTTTCATTTTTACTGCTGGAATGCATTCCATTTTCCTTTAAGGAAAAAGGGCTGCATTTCAAAAAAATAAACCTACTTTATTTGTAAAGCAGTCACAAATATGTGAATCTGCTAACCCCAGCAGGCCACCATCCCTGTGATTGCCGGCAATTCCTAATGGGTTGCAAATTGCGACCTGCCTCATGAATATTAATGAGGCAGGTAATTTGTGACCCATCTGGGAAATGCTAAATATGTCCTAGACACATTAGTACATTTGATTTTGCGAGTCTCTATTTGCGCGTCTCAAAAAATCGCAATTAGGGACTCGCAAAATCAAATACTCGTACATCTGGCCCTAGGTTTCCAGATCAAGACAAAATAAATACAAATGGAAATAGGGCCAAATCACCTATTAGGACATAACTGCATCTTCGATGACTGAGTTCATAAAAATGTCCATAAATGTAAATGGCCTTAATAATGCAAAGAGACAGAAAACCATATTAACATACCTTAACAGTCAAACAAGAAACACATGTTAAAATGTTTTTAGAAAAGAATCAGACGTTGTCACCTTTTAGCCTTGTCACATTATCTTCTGCTACAACAGCTCAAAGAAGAGTAGCAATTTTAATATACTGGACACTGGACTGGACAAGATGGCGGCCAGGTGAGGAGCTCCGGTCGGGAGCTCCCTGGCCAGGGATTTCCTTTTTGGCCCTGGTTCCCTGGAATCTACTCCCCTTGGACCTTTTTTTGCTCACCTGAGGTTCTTATGGACTGTGGCCATTCGGCTCTCCAGTTCCCGCGACCCAGTTCGAGATCTTCCGATGAACCTTGCGTAGTGTGCTGACCGCGGAGCATCGATCAACATGGCCGATCCCCGGTGGAGCTGTTTAGGCAGCTATAGAGGAGATTGGCTCTGGCTCTCCCCCTCAGCCGTCACCTACCCAGCTGGACATTGGACATGGTTTGTCCTCCTCTCCTCCCCCGCCTTCCGATAAGTTGCAGAGGATCTGCTGGCGGCGGAGCCATTTCAGCGGCCGATGACCGGTGGGGTATGCCTGTGTGCCTGGGGAGGGGATCGGCTGAGGATCTCCCCTCCTGGCCGTCCCCTACTCTCTGGGTTTTGCTGCGGTTGCCTGTCCTCTTGCACCGCCTCCCTAGCGACAACGGAGATGCATGAGTCTTGCTTCTCCCGGCGGGGGTTCAGCGGCGGTGAGTCCTGCGGCGCTGCTGACCAGTGCCCCCAAGCTTGTTTTGCTTCTTGAGTTTTGGGGAGGCGCGCCCTCCTGGTCCCCGCTGCTGCCTCCACCTCTCCGGGGATGTTGCCTGGTGCCCGAATCTGACTTTCCCCTGTCTTTGCGGCATTCTGAATGGCGATAATGGCGATGCTGCTGCCCCTGGAGCCCCGGATGTGTGTACGTCGACGACCCGCTTTGTGATCGGAGGTGTCCTGCCCTCCTCCCTCCATGGTCATGTGGCTGCATCCCCCATCCGACCCTGCGTGAAGCCTTCGAATCTGCTGCCTTGTGGTTTTCGTGTTGGATTTTTGTTTGTTCCGCCATTTTGGGTTGATGCTGTCTGTTCCCATGGCCTGGGTCCTCCATCTTGGCGGTTTCGACCTTTTCTCATTGTTGCTGGACTGCTCCTTGTTCACCTGTCTGTTCTTTTCCTCAAGTCGTCCCCCCTTTGGTCTCCTACTCCCCTCCCATCTTATACTATCACCGATTCACGGGGTGTTTATGATTGTTGGTCCCCAGCCGGTTTGTATGTCTTTTACTGTGACTGTTTTGTAAGTACTTTCCCTCTTGCCGGTCTGCCTGACCCGATTATGCATACTTACCCCTTTTTACCATTCCCCCCTACCTTCCATGCCCCATTTGACGTGTGTCTTGGCTATGCTATGCGCTAATAACCCATGTTATTGTGTATTCACTGTTTTTCTCCTATGTTATACTTGGCTCCTGTAACTGATGTAATTTTGTAACTTGTAACTCGCTGATCCTCATGTAAAGCGCTCTGATACCTCCGGGTCTAGCCAGCGCTATATAAAACTCTGCAAATAAAACAAATAAAAATAAATAAAATATCCAACAAACTTTCTGCTGTTATAATTGAAACTGCTAGAGATTGGTGGCAGATGAGTAGCCTATGAGGTCGTAGTTAACTAGCAGCAATTTACAATTTTGTCTTATTTATGGTTTGTGAGAAGATGCTACCAAAATCAGTTGATAATATATTTACATTTCCAAAATTATTGATAATTGACAGGGATTTTAATTTTCTTGAAATCATAACTTAAGATTCCTCTAAGGTTGATACACCCAGAGGAAGCCACAATTTGCTAGAGCCATGAGTTTATTTATAACAGAGTTGGGGTCGTCGATCTTTTGAGGGCATTAAATACTATGGCAAATCAATTTACTTATTATTCAAAGAGATATCAGTCAGCTTCATGTTTAGCTTTTTTTAATTTCTGAAATCTTGCAATTTTTATCAGTCAAATTTATTCCTAATGACGGAACACACAATATGTATTTAAAGATATCTCTCTCCCCAGAACCAAAGGTAACCGCCTGATGGGAATTAAATAGATCTTTACATATGAATTCTGATTTAATCAAAAGAATAAAAGATAAAATAAAACTTATTTTTGAGGTAAATATAGAGAGCTTTCTCTGCATAAATAAATAAAAACTATAAAAATAGTTGACTGCACTACGGACTACATTTTATCAAGCCAAAGCAATTCTCAATTTGTAGAGCAATAGACAAAACTATTGCAAAAATAAAATTGCAAAACATTTGAAAGAATTTTTACTAGAAATAAAATTTGCCATCTCCTCTACAATAGGGTAACAGATGTATGAAGGAGAGGAATTTATGATAAACTACTGGCATGGAATATAAAAACCCATTTTATATGTAATCCATTAACTAAAATATAAAATTTGTGTATTAGAACCTGCTCTATAAAACATACAATAACTAAAATATCAGATCCTAGGACAACATCTAATATTACAGAGGCATGAAAGAGAAAGCATTTTTTTTTTACATTTCAAAGATATACACCAACAGCAGCAAATACCTCAGAGGAAGACATTTTACAATTACTCAGTCAATTAGAAATCTCTTCCATTTCTTGTGAGCAAGCTCTACATTTAGTACATTCATTTAATCAAGAAGATATAGTTCAAGTAATTAAAAATCTTCTAAATGCCAAAGTTAAGGTAAAGAAGGGTATCCATCAGAGTCATATTAACCATTTAATGAGGAATTACAGGTTCTATTAACTCCATTATTTAACTACATCCTCTGAGGTAATACAGCTCAATCATCCTTTCACAAAGCAAATTTAATATTGTCCTAAAACCATTTTGAATACTGACTAAAAAATATCTAAATTGCTTGCTACGTGTATAATTTAAGTAATCACAAAGCTCATACATATTGATTAAAATGGGTTTATTCTAGGACACCAACATTATGCAAATGCTCATTTTGTGATAGAAGCCATAGACAATTTTACATCTAGTAAAACAAAAGCAGCTACTATTTTTTTAACATGCAGAAAGGGCATTTGACCTCCTAAGGTCTTGTTCAATTTACTCCAGGAGATAGGCTTTCCCTCTCAGCTTATGAGGATAATTGCATCTCAACATCAAGGAGCGACAGCATCACTATAATTAAATGGAACACCAGTTAGAGGTATTAAGATCATAATGGGACCATGCAGGGCTACCCTCTGTGACTAGTTTAGTCACAATTCTTATTGACCCATTGGCTATTGCATTAATTACAAAAGAGTCAGTTAAGCTAGCCATCTCATGGCCCCACAAACTTAAACTTTATGTCGATGACATGGTTCTTTTTATAGATGCTAACAAAGACCGTATAGAAAAACATTTTCAGGTAATTTCTGCTCTTTCTAATGTAGGAAGTATAGGTGAATTCATCTAATTTAGGACGGTATGAGGTAAATAAGGCTAAAATAGAGATACTTCTTTTTACCTCCACCCCACAAGTGCTTCCACACTTTTTAGCCCTGCATTACAATTAAGAGCCATATAAATATTTAGGCATTTGGGTTTCAGAAAAATTGGAATGATGTGCATAAATTAAATTATGATCCATTAATCCAGAAAATACAAAACACATTAGAAATATGGAGCAATATTCCTCTGGCCAGAATAGGTTAAGTTTTCATTATCAAAATGAATATTTTTCAGTTAATTATATTTCACTTTTCTATGCTCCAATGCATTTTATACAAGAAACAAGGAGCCTGTCAGGGTGGCGGTCAGACACTAATCCCTTCAATGGAGGTGGTGCCTGTGCAGGCACTGCCGTAGCGATTAGGATGTCCATTTCCCACAGCCTTTTCATGGTGGTCCCACTGCCATGAAAAGGCTGTTGGAAAGGGACTTTGGGGGCCCCAAGCAGGGCCCCGTCCTCCATGAGCCACTGCTAAGTGGCCAGGGGGGGGCACATGTGGTGCCCCCCAAACATTCATGCACCGTGTACCAGGTACCACATGGTGCCTGGCACACGGTGCATGGATGTTTGAAAAGTGCCTTTTCTACTGCGGCTTGTGCTGCGGCCCGTGAGCCGCAGTAGAAAAAGGCATTTTACAAACACCTGCGCAACGGCTGTATCATAATGGGGCAGGCGGGACTGCCGACGTCTTGTTGGGCAGTCACCTGCCCACAGCGATGGTCGGATACTCATCTGACCGCCATCGTAATGAGGCCTATAGTTGCTTATTTTTTAAAGGATTGTGCATTGCAACTGGGGATTGGTCATTGGGTCCATTAATTATCGCAACAAAAAATATCTCTAGCACAATGCATGATGAAATGTCTAGAAAGTGGCAGAATGACACTTCCATACTGATCAATTCCATTATTTAGAAAGAGGCAGTGAGAATAGTCTAAGGGCCATATAATGAGTTTAGGTGTCCTCCTACAGCACCGCCACCGTTGCGCTGGCAGGAGGACTGCCAAGCCCATGGTGCGCCCACCCGCCGGATTCTGAAAGCATCCAGGGCAGGAGGTGCTGCGGCGGTCTCACAGCAGTGGCTGTGTTAGACTCATTGCAGAGCCTTAACAGCAGACCGCTGCTGTGACAGCGCCTGCAGCATGTTAGGGCTCCCTTAGTTGCATCTCCACCACCCTTATCGTGGCGGGTGGAAAGGCAACTTGGAATATGCTTGGTGGTCCCGCAGAGACACCGCCAGCATATTCTGCACCTTACTGCTGCGGGATCCTGGATCCCAGCAGAGGCGGTGGTCATGTGGCGGTCCAACCGCCACATTCGAAATATGGCAGGCGGACCCACAGTGGTGGTCGGACCACCACTGCGAATACAGAGGCCCTAGGACTGCCGTACTCGTAATGAGGCCCTCAATACTTTGCCAGGAGCAAACTATGGGAGAATACAATTATACGTTATGTGGTTAGTCTATTATACTCTGGCTTTTCTGCATAAGTGCAATCCAAATTTATCGGATCGCTGCCCAAGGTGCCAAGAAACAGGAAACTATGCACATATGATATGGTCTTGTGCTCTTTTAGAAGATTTTTGCAATAAAATTCAGATGTTTATAATGAATTGTTTAAAAATTCAGGTTAATTCAGATGAAATTTTGATATTGCTAGGCTGCTGTAGTCACCTGGTAATTATATCAAAAGCAGCAAGACTTTGGCAGGTTTTTACAATATTGATACCAAGAAAATAAATAGCTAATTATTGGTAATCTTAAGATCCTCTGCTTTTTCACCTATTTATATATTCAAAATTTATAGCAGGAAAAAAATATATACAAAGTGAGTTGGTGCTTTCCAGTAGTTTAAAAATATTTCTTAAGGATATGAGAATGTTTTGCAAATGAACCAATTGTTGTCACATTTATACATGCGAATAATGGCTCACATTTGTACTTGATTATATTGATCAGAAACAAAATCGCTATTTACCTTTAGGAGTAGTTTTGCAGCTTGTAGAATTTTCTTGATTGACATGCTATGTATTATAATGCCATCTAGTTTTTGGGTCCGTAATCGTCTCTTTGTAGTCTCTCTTTTTGTTTTGCATGGGCATCATCAAACATCGTTGTTTATGCCCCTCCTTGTGTGACATCAGACATGCATCCTCGAAACCCTTTAACGTAGTCACTACCTTTAGATTAATTTTCCTTCTTTTTCTCCTGTTTTGCGACTATAGGTGTTAGTTTCCTTTATCCCCGAGGATTTCTGTGTTATCTGTGTAAATACACCTCTATTGGTGGAAGTGGGTGGGTCACATGTGAATCCAAAAATTCTTCAAGCTGCAAAACTACTCCTACAGGTAAGTAAGCATTCAATTTTGCAGCGTGAATCCTTTCTGGATTCACATACTGTACATTGATTATATAGCAGTATTTTGTCTTGTAGGTAGGCTGGGTCCTTTAGAGTGTGTGTTTGCATACAAATGTGTTAGCTCTCTTTGTCCCACTTCTGCTTTCTTGTGGACTTGGATATCCATACAGCAATGCGTTGTGGAAGTGTTTAATGACGACTATGTGGCTGCTGCACATATTTCATCAGGCACCACGCTTCCCATAAAGGTGAATGATGCTCTCTTCTTCCTTGTTTAGTGTGCCTATGGTCTTTCTTTGTGTGTTGCTCCTGCTGTCTTGTGACAATATTGTATTGTCTATACTATCCATCTTGCAATAGTTTCTTTGGTGACAGGGGAGCCTTTCCTTGCATGTGTGAAGCATATAGAGAACGGTTCTCCTTTCCTAATGGGTTTTGTCTTTTCTAGGTAATACATTATTGCTCTTCGTACATCGAGTGTTTGAAGGACCTTCTCTGACTGTGTCTTCGGATGCTGGAATAAGGTCGGTAAGTGGATGGCCTGATTGACATGGAACTTTGTTACCAACTTTGGCATGAACCTTGGGTTTCTTCTCATCACCACTTTGTCTTTGTGTATTCAAAGATACCTTTTTTGTGTGGTAAGCACTTATATCTCGCTAACCCTTCTTAGTTAGGTGATGGCGGATAAAAAGTCTGGTTTTAGAGTTAGAAACTTGAGTTGTGCATTTTGAATTGGTTCGAAAGATGATGTCATTAGTTGTCTAAGCACTACATTCAGATTCCAGGTAGGCATGCCTACCTGGGGGCAATACCTTTCTTGCTCCACCTATAAAATGTTCTATCCCTGGTGTGGTGAAGAAATTGTCCCAAGTACCCCTCTTGTGTATGCTTTAAAGGCTGCTAGGTGGACCTTGAGTGAGGCTTAGGAGAGGCGCTTATCCAGCAATTGGGACAGGTATCTCATCACTGTTGCATCTTGTGCTCAGTCCTTGATGTCTCCTTCCTTGTTGTACCAGTGTAAGAATCTCTTCTGCTTGTTGCTGTAACATATACTTGTTGTCAGTCGCCTATATTCTTTCAGAATTTCCAATACTCTATACCATAGGTTAAGGTGACCAAACTACATCCTCAGGAGCCATGCTGTCAAACTCAGAGTGTCTGGTTCCAAGTGAGATACTTGATATTCCTGTTTTGTCAACAGATACTGATGCATTGGGAGTCTTATGAAATGTCCCCAAGATATCTCCAATAGATCTGAGAACCATGTTTGTCGAGCCCATTGTGTGACTATTAGGATTAAGGTGAAGTGTTCTTGCCTGCACTTGTACATTACCTGTGGTATCATTGGGATTGGAGGAAAAGTGTTGCCAAATTCCCTTAAACATTTTTTTGACAGGCCATTCCCTAGCGATCTTGAATGGTAAAACATGGAAGCAAAACTTTGGCATTTTGCATTTTTGCGTGTTGTGAATAGGTCAACCTGTGATATTGCCCACCTCTGGAAGATTCTCACCAGTGCTTCCTGCTTTAGTTCCCAGTTGGGTGTGGTGGTGGCTTGCCTGCTTAGCCTGTCCACTTCTCTGTTTAGTTCTCCAGGTAGGTGTATCGCTATCAATGATATCCTGTTCTCTAACGTCCATCTTCAAATCTCATGGGCAAGTTTCAATAGTGGGTTTGACTTTGTTCCCCCCCTCCTTGTTCAAGCAGAATATTAATTGTATTGTCTGTTTGCAAGTTCATACTTTCTGTAAAGCTTTTGGTGCTAGGAAGACAGTCTTCAGCTCCAACACATTTATGTGTTGTATAGCTTCTTTGGGGTTCCATCAACCTCTAATATTTGTGTATGTGAGCTCCCATCATGTGTGGGATGTATCTTTTGTGATGGTTATTGAAGGAGTTGGTGGTTTGAATGATTTTTCCACTGTGATGTTCTGTAGGTTTCACCATTGTATTTCCTTGTAAACCTTGTCTGTAACAACCACTAGATCATCCCACTTCCCGGTTGTCTGTGACTATTGTTGTAGTCATTCTTGTATTGATCTCATGTGTAACCTTTCGTGTGGTACTAGGGGAATGTATGATGCCATCATGCCCATCATTTTTCCCACCGTATTTGCCATCAGACATTGTCCCTTACGACAGAGGCGACTTTGCTCTATCATTGCCTTGACCCTCTTGTCCACTGGAAAGGATCATGTGGTCTGTAAATTTAAGAACATTCCTACAAAGGATTTTTCTTTTCTGGTTTTGATGATGATTTTCCGTAATTGATGGAGAATACAAGTTTGTATAATGTCCTTATGAGCTTGTTGATGTTGTCCTTGCATTGGTTGAACATTCTTTCCTTGCCAGTCATCTAGGTTTGGGTTGACGAGTATTCCCCTTCCTCTGAGGTGCCCTGCCACCAATGCCAGGCATTTAATGAACACCCGCTGTACTGATTTTATACCAAAAGATAAGATCTTGAATTGGTACCGTATATTATCCACTACAAGCCTTAGGAATTGTCTGTGTTGCTTGTTTATTGGTATGTGGAGGTAGACGTCCTAGAGGCCATATAGGGAAATTACTCCTTGAAGGGATGTCATCTTGAATTTCTGTGTTTTTATTGATTTTTATTGATTTGTCCAGTACTGTTAGATCCATTATTGGTTTAAGTGTCTTGTCTGGTTGTGGTACTAAGAAACAATTTGAGTAGACCCACATGAGTCTTTGCTCCAGTGGCACTAATCCTATAGCATAGCTTGTTTGTTTAACAGGTTTTGTACTTCCGGCCGTAGCTGATGTTGTACCTCCCTTGTGATTCAATTATTTTTTGGTGTTGTTGTTGGAGGTGGCTTTGTTGCAATAAGAATATCTTATAATATTTAGTATACATTTGTCGGTGATCTTTCTCCATTTGTCTAGAAATCCTCTGATTCTTCTTCCTACCAGTGGCTTGTGCAGGAGGGTACTCTGTGTTCAGTCACTTGTTTGTATGGATCCTCCCTTGGGGGTCTCTCCTCTTCTTCTGCCGCATCCATGAAAGGGCTGTTTTGTACTTGCATTGTACTGCCATTGTGGTGTTGTTGTTCCCTTGCTCAAGTGGCTGAAGGCCGCATCTGTGAAGTGCAGCTTAATGGCTCCTCTTGTGGGTGTGCTTTTTCTTTGTGCCATGCCTCCTCGGAATGGTCCCTTGCATTGTAGGACTCCCATGGCCTTAGTAGTCTCATTATCCTTCTTCTTGTGCTGCAGCGCTTCGTCAACTATCTCTCCAAAAGGACTGTTCCCCATGAAGGGCATATTTATTATTGCTGACTGGACCTCTTGCTTGAACCCTGAGATCCTCAGCCAAGCATGTCTGTGCAGGGTGGTAGCAGTGCATAGCTGCCTACTGACTGTATTCGCTGCGTTCAATGCCAATTTGAAGCATGTGTTGGTAATTGTCCTGCCTTCCTGCAGCACATTATTCACCCTTCTCTAGAACTTCTGGAAGGTTTTGCAAGAGGTCTTCCATCGCATCCCACTGTTGGTGGGTGCAACTATTGAGCAGGGTAATCGAATTGGTTATACACCACTGAGTTGCGGCAGCTCTTTCCATCTTTCTTTCCACCATGTCTAGTCTTGTGTTTTCCTTGTCAGCAGGAGAGCCTGTTGATTTTGGGGAGTTAGATCTCTTGTCTACTGTAGCCACAACAAGGGAGTCACCTGGCACATTTCCTCTGTTGTAGGGTGAATCCTTTGAGAAAAATCTGTACTTCTTTTCCACCCTTGGGGGTTATAGTCTTTGTTGCAGCTCCTTGAAGAACTCGCTACCTTGATCCAGAACCCTGGGTGACATTGGGAGGAATTGTTTCCTCTTCTGGTCCCACAGCAGTGTCTCTAGAAAGAAGCGCTTTTCTGTCTGTTTCTTCAAGCTCTACCCCATCTGTAGTTGCTGTTCTTTTAATAATTGAATTGTATGCAGTGATGTCATCTCATGGTGATGGTCAAGATGGGTAAGAGTCTACCTCTTCATCTGGAGAGTCGATGTAGATGTCTTGCCACTAGTCTGTGGATTCGCCCATCTGTGAGTATTATTACTGCTGTTCTTCTTCTTTGAATTCAAGCATATCCTCTTCCATCTCCTCCTGTGGCTCTGGGGTCAGAGGAGTTTCTAGTTCTTCTGGTTCCTCCTGTCTTTTCAGGTGCTGTTTTAGAGGAATTCAATACCCTTGCAGAGAGTCGTCTAACTCTCTCATCTTTTTCATCAAGGCCTCTAGTTCTGCCTTGGTGTCGATTCCAAGCTATACTTTGGCACCTGGGGGCCGCTGCCCTTTGGGGTTGGCGTTGAGGAGCTATTATTGACATTGTAGTTTAACTGGTCTTCGGTCTCGGCGTCCAGTCATTTTGTTCCCGCAGAGCACTTATCCCTCAAAAGCTTATCGAGTTGAGGCTGGTATTGAGGGTTTGCCTCCAGAGGTGTCCTTTGTCTTGGGCCTGTGTGGCTCTTTGTGCCTGATCTTGCCCTCCCACATCCAGATTTTTGGTTTTGCTGCCATTTTTTGTGTGTTTTGAGTCCAAAACGTTTAGTTTGATTGCTGATTGACCCTAAGGGTTTACCTTCTGTTTGTCATCCCTCAGAGTCTCCTTGTGCCCTTTCCTGTTGGTATCTTCACTACGTTCTCAGGTCCCTGTTCCTCTCCTTTGGCCTTCTCTGTGTCCTTTAGAGTATCTTTCTCCTAGCTTGACAATCTGAGGTCTTATAAAGACTCCTTTCCTTGTGGGGAGGCCAAGGAACAGAATGCCAACCTCTACTTTGGTCTCGTTTTGATGGTTTCTGGCAAGAACTCTGCACATGCCATGCAGTCCTCCAAGCAGTAGTCCTTCGGAAGGCAGAGGTTACACACCTTGTGACTTGCATTCTGTGCATATTTGTGGTGGCACTTTGGGCAAAACCTAAAGGAGATATGCTCTATGCCTCTTTTTCATTCTTCGACCACATTGTTTTATTGTGCGTTGGTCTTCTCTCTGCCAGTGTTTTTTGGTGATTTCTCTCTCTTTCTCTCTCTTGAGAGAGAAAGAGAGACCATCACAACATAATATCTTTTCTCTTGACTGTGACTTTTGATGAAATATCACCTTACTTGATGCAGTTTCCTTTTCCTTGACTCCGAAGATCTCACATTAACTTCCAGAACCACTGGAGGAACAAAGAACCTGAAGATGGCGGCTATGTCGGAGAGTTTCAGGATGCACGTTTGACCTCACACTAGCAGGGGCATAAGCCCAAATGATTGAAGACACCCATGCAAAAAAAAGAGAGAGCTAGAGAAGAGAGACTACCAGGAGACAATTCCGAACCCAACCACTAGAAGGTGGAATAATGCACAGCATCTGAATCAAGAAACTATTGATGCTGCCAAATAATAAAAAAAATTAAAAACTCAACTGATCAACTGATTTGGACCATAAAAATGGATCAGTTGTCTGTTTCAATATACCTGGTCAGCATACATCTAGGGCCCGATTCACTTTTGATATTCACAAACGTAAGTTACTGCTAGTAACTTTCCTATTAATAATTGCACCTGTAGTAACTTTACTTCTAGTAAGTTTACCAGATAGTAAATTTACTAGTAGTAACCTACCTTTGTGAATACCACAAAGTAGTAAACTTAGACTTTAGTAAACATAGACTTAAATGTAATTTTACTACTTTTTGGTGGTCACAAAGGTAAATTACTACTAGAAACTTTACTACTAGTAATTTTACTAGTAGTAAGTTTACTAGTAGTAAAGTTACTAGCAGTAACTTACCTTTGTGAAAACCAAAAAAGTAGTAAATTAGACTTAAGTCTAAGTGTACCTTTGTGAAGCAGACCCCAGTGTGTTTATTTATGAGATGTGTGAAACATGGCTGCTTATTTGCAGTTTTCATTGATTATACATTTTTAGAGTTTTACAAGAGACAAATTCTCAGAAGTTTGCAAGGATTATAGGCACTTGGAAATCACTCAGACAAGATCTTCATTGATGCGTAAAAAGTCATCATAGTTCCCCTAATGATTGTCTAAGAACCTAAGGTTGTCATCAGATCAGTGGTTGGAGACCCTGTTTGTGCTTAGAATGTCTTTGTTAAGCATTATTTGAAGTTCTACAAATTGAAGTTGAAAAAGGTTTCCAACTCATAAGTGACAGATACCACCAGGTACCTTAAGGCTTACCACTAGTTGATATTAGCAAGAAGGACCTACACAGAATTATTTATAAAAGTTTATTATAAAGACAGCACTAATGGAAAGTCTTACCTGCACATTCCATGTTTTCGAAGTAACGTTCCTTATAGATTTCTGAGCAGTTTGCCATTAGATTAATGTTGCCCCATTTCAGGTGAAATACTTTGACAAATCCTGAAAAAAGAGATACAGTCAGAGTTTATTTCTGACAGGTAACAGAGCTGGGTCCTTGTGTTAGAATGTTTACCTAAAATAGAATGTTTTAAAAAACCAATGTTTTTTTTTCTTGCTAGGAATAGTCCCCCTGAGTTCCTGGACCCTGCTTAAATATTATCGATAATCTCTTACAGCATCCGGCAAAATAGAGGTGGCATATATCCATGGGCATATGGATGAATTATCTCCTTATATCATAATTTAGAACCTGCTCTGTAAAAATGGAGGAAGTGGCTTGTCAAATATTGCCAATATGAGGAGCAATTTCAGACAAATTTAGAAAGCAACAGGGAAAAAGGAGGAATAAACTAAAGTAACAACATTACCAGCAGTCATTTCTTCATCTCCCCTCTTGGAGTCAAAAGGTAGCTGGATATTCCCCAGAAAAGTACTAGGTGGTGTATGGGATTACTGTTACACCTCTTGCCAATTTCTGATAATGTTTTCAAAGCTTACGTTCACAAAGGCATTTCCATGTCCCAGAAAACCTGTATCACCTGCAGAGAACACCAGGGTGCCCTCTTATATTCAATATCTGCTTGGTGGCCCTTGTGGCTCTAATCACATACTACAACATCCGTATTTACCATTATACCGACAATTCAAGTTGAGAGTCTCCTCTGCTCCAGACATCTAATGCCTCAAATACTGTCTTCATCCCATCCAGACTTGAATATCCAGAACCACCTTGAAGCTCAACTCCACCAAGACAGAATTTATGTTATTTGCCAAGATCAACACATAGAAGCAGAAACCTGTCTCACTGACATGAATCCTCCCAGCTTCGAATATCAACTTTCATTGAATGCCAAGTCACTCAAATTCACCCTTGTCTCCAACCTCACCATCAAGGAACACATTGCCAAAAAGATAAAGATGGCCTTGTACCAGCTCCCCCTTCTAAAGAAAGTGAAACTTCCTTCAAGAACTGCTGTTCAAGCCCTTATAATCTCACATTTGGATGGTGGTAACAGCTTGTTCCATGGCCTCCCAGACTCCACCATGGTCCCCAACTTAAGGGAATTATGCATGTCGTAGCACGTCTCTTTCAGGACCTGATGAAGTATGACCACATCACCCCATCCTGATGTCTCTCCATTGGCTCCCTTTGCTTGCCTACAGCTACAAAACCAGCTGCATCATTTACAAAGCCATCACGACCAGTACCCTTGCTTATCTTGAAGACAAGCTCACCACCTATGGTGGCTCTCACTGAGCCTGCAGCTAGGACACCATCAGACTGGAGTGTAAAAAGGAAAAAACAAGGCAGCGAGCCTTTTCCATCTATACCCCCAGGATCTGAAATAACATCCTGTATTCATCATGATTGGCCCAATTCAGGAAAGAGCTGAAGATGCATCTCTATAAAAAAAACATTAGGCCACAATGCAATAATAGTAGACTTCTTCCAGAAGCCAGCTGCCTCTTCTATGACTCGTTGACTATATGCTTGCCTTTGACTCTGTACAGCAATCATCTGCTTTTTAGCTCGGTTTCTGCTATACAAATACACACACACACATACATACATACATAAATACATGCTTACGAACATCTGGACATTTATTCCACTCTGCAGCATTATCACCGGGCTCTAAATGACCTCCTTATACAATTGCGTCTCTTCTACCCATATGTTTGCCTTCCCAATATGCCTACCATTTCTTATGCTGAGTATTCTTCACATCGATGCTTCCCTCTAATGTCACATTATATTAATATGGTAATTTCCAATAGGAGACTATTGGGACCAACAAGTGGTCTAGTTTAGCGGTTGCTTTCACATCTTGTTTCTTCCTAGTAAGACTTAATACTTTCCTCTGGTAACTCTTGCAAGACTGTCCTATAAAACCCTAGCAAAGACCTCTCATATTGTTTGGCTAGCCATTTATTAGGCCCTCATTACAGGTAGAGAAGAATTTGAGAGCAGTGGTTCCCTGGGTTTCATTTGCAGTCAAGTACCGCAAAGTATTGCATTATGGGCTTTAAACATATTTCCATGGAACAGCCATTTTGTTAACTGGGCCAATGTTTTACACAAGCAACAGCTGTAGCTGTTTGCACTGAATACCATAACATGAATTGTTAAAAAAAATAATAGTGTAGACGGTGATGTACTCTGTGTACGTGCAACAATACAAATTATGTATACAAATAATACAAAATCAATTAGTGTGGCTGGTGTAACTTGAAAAAATCTGATTGTCTGATCTCTAATGTGTACATATTTGGACAGTCAGATTTCTTTACGTTAACTGGACCCTTCATTTATTTTTATATGTTTTAATATTTCTGTAGGTTTTAAACATACTGTCAATATGTTGTGAGGAGACCCTTTGACAGTTTGTTTTGTTGAAACGTTGACATTGTAAAACTGAGACTGCTTTGTGCAAAGACAATCAAATACCTGGAGAATAGAGAATTTGATTTGTTCACGTTTCTGCAGCCCTAGAGTCACAATTTGATTCTTTATTATTTATGTGTAAAATGTTTGTTGTTATTACTGTTTGAAAGGAATCTTAACATAATGTCTTTCCAGTGACTACATGTTTAAAGTCCAATAATGCAATCACTTGATGCATTTGACTATGAATGAATCCCAGGGAAGCATTGTTCTTGTAATCTAAATATTTCCCATGTTCGTGTTGGTTTTAAGGGTGAGTCCTGTGTTTTTTTATTTATTACAACTAGGTCACAACTACCATGATTTCGTGCAAACATTGGGGGATATTTACAATCCCCATTCGCCACGGGGCATCACTGTTTTTGACACTCCGGTGGCGTAGCCCCATTTCCCATATTTACAAGGTGGAGCTAAGCCACTTAACGTGGATTACCGCCACATTGTAAATAGGCCCCTTTTTGCTGCAGTCCTCTGGGGCAAAAGGGGGGTGCAATGGGTTTTGCAGTGGGAGTTCCACACAACACCCGTTACTTTTTGACGCTGCCCCAGATTTATAAGGCTGAGGCAGCGCCAAAAACTAACGCCAGGGAATACCTGGTCTTAGCATGGCAATAAGAGGTTTATTAATTTCTCCTCTTTTTTTGCTCTTTACATGTGTGCTGCATTTTGCAGCACACATGGAAAGAGCAAATCACCATGAATGATTGTTTATGTGCAGGAAGGTATCAATCGACCCTTCAGCGCAGGCCCCCTTGCAACATGGCAGCAGGATGCTTGAGCTGCAGTGCTTAATTTATAAAAAAAGAAGTGTCAGGGCCCTCGTTAGGAGGCCCTTGCAGCTTGCACCACACATTGCCCCTGCCAGCGCTGACAAAGGCAGTACCAACACAATTACTAATCATCACACTCTTAAACGTTTGACAATTCAGCCTGCTCTAGGCCCCCGAAGCTATAAGAAAGGCTTGGGTTGCAGTCAATAGTCATTTTTAGTAGTGCCACCAAGTGACAGACTGCTACAGGGCCCGGTGTTCACAACTAAGTGCTGGTGCTGAGCACCGGAAACCACTGGTTCAAATTAAGCACTGCTCAGCTGGCGCTAGGCAGTTTTTTTTGTGCCAGTGCTAGGGGAAACACAGGGGTGCGCCGTATTCTTGTGAATACGGTGCATCCCTGCGTTTAAAAAATGTCGGAACGCGGCATTGCCAAATTTGGCATAGCACCGCGCTCCGACCGTTTTGTGTAAATATGCCCCATTGTTTGCTATACTACTGCACACATGCAGGTTTTGCCTGGGCTCATTTTGCAAGATAATGCTTGGCAAAAATGTGCATGGGGAAACATGTTGAAAAAAGGAAAAATGTGCCCAAACTGGATGCAATAACTCCTGTTCCACACTTTCCAAACAGAAAAATATAGAACTATACGCTAATTTCGCAAAATTCAAGGTGTGTCATGGATTTTCCTCAAAGTGAAATTACTGCACAGGTTACCTTGCCTGCTTTTAATGAGGTCCCTAGCCAGAATCCACTAGGCTTGGAATCATACAGGAATGGCTGGAAAAAAACATGCTGCAGGCCAACCTGTAACCCTAAACTTCTACAGCATTATCTCACTAATCATGATTACTTGCATTATAATTACACAACATATAAAGACTGATGTGGAATGAGGAGTAGTCGATAATCTAAAAAAACGAAAACCTGCTGATTTTCCATCTGTACTTGTGGTTGTATTTCAGTAAGTGTACCCTTGATCATGGATATGCCACTCCTACACTCCTGTGACCGCCAACATCTCCAGCTGTTGCCCAGGCTGACCTAGTGTGATTGATCTGCCACCTCGTGTAGCGATTTTTGGGGGTACAGTTTTAGTATTCCCATCAGGCAGATAACATTCCACCAGACGTGATGGGCATTGGCAGATTTTCCACCAGTTTTTCTCCCAGGCCAATACATCGACATTGGTAGTGAAACTTCAGCCAACAAAGCAGAACAGGCTATTAACATTTCCCATTGTCTCCTAGGCAGAGATAATAATTTTGCAACATTGTCTGATATCCAGACTATAAATGATGCCCATGGTGTTTAAGATGGTGGTGGATGCTGTTATTAATATATACTTGCTACATTTTATGACACTTCCAACAAAAATGCAGATTTCAAACCAAATAAATGCCTTCATTACCCCTCGACAAATCCTTACCGCCCCACGTCCAAACAATGTAGTAAGTACCATGTTGTTGTTATACCTCTTTTTACCAGCCTGGGCAGCGCATGTGCTGCTCTGCCAGGTATGCTGTATGGTAGGGACTTGAAGCTCAGCCCATTTTCCACCCATCTTTTCAATTGGCTCCTGTTACTGTCCTTTCAAAATGGTTGCTTTTGATTCATGAATATGTTTGGTAGTCCCTGCTTAATACCGCCTTTTCTACATTTGTAACCTCCCATGAGGACTGGCCCTTTTACTTGTGTTGTTACACTGTATATTTTATTTACAGTCTGTGAGCACTATTTTCTTTAATTATTTTCTCCTATTGCAGGCACGATATGCTTTACTGCAAGGGTGCCTGCTTTGCCTCGGGGCGCTGCGATTTAGGTTTCAGCACGGTGCCCGCTTTTACATTTATATTACCAATGGCGGCCAAATTGCACCTTTTCATCAACATTATAATTTTTTTTTTTTTACCAGAGTGGCACGCTTTTACTATAGTGGCTGCACACCTTTTATTTCCTCAGGCCTTTCTTTGTGGGGGCTCGCCGTATTTAATCTTTTTTGTTTTCAAGCGCACCATGCCATGCTTTCGCTTATATGGTGGCCGCGCCCCTTTCTATAGACTTTGCTCAGTGTATTCAGCTTATTGTCAAGCTCAATACAGCTAGCTGCGTCTAAAGAAAGGAGCGTGGCCGCCAATAAAGCGAAAGCACGGCATGAGGCGCTCTAACAAAAAAAAGGAATTGTTTGTGAAGAAAATAAAACAAGCTTTAGGGATATTTATACCTTGCAACGAGGCTCATTGTTTATCTTGGTGAATAAGGGAAATACTCCTGTTGGTAAATTACCACTGTACTGGAATCCAACTGTGGTAAGCAAATGATGTGTTAGTTCAAACAGTAAGGAAGGATCACTAGTGTTACATATGGCTGGATATGAACATATCTGGCGGTAAAATACAGCTGACAAACACTTTGGGTCTGATTACATGGTGGTTGGTGTATTCCAATCCGTGCGTAAATCCGTATTTACACACGGATCGGAATCACGAGTTAGTATGTATTTAAGCATCCGATAATTATTAAATGCCTCAGCGTTCGTTAAGTTTCGGCAGGTCCCCCGTGGCATTGTTATTTATCTGGTACGATAAATAGCACCTCAACTCGTAATCAGGGCCATACCATCTTACATGTGCACTACTCCCACAATAACTGATAAGGTAAAACACACTGTTTGCCTACATACCATCTGACCGTCCCCAGCCAGAAACTCTGCACGTGTCTCCTGCTCTGAACTGATATTCAGACCATGGTATGCAGGCAGGCATCACAGCGTTGTCTGCTCCAATGCACTTTTCTTCATTGTATATGTTCTTCACCAGAAGCAGTGCTATGTCATTCTGATATGTAGCCGGATTGTAATCTTGGTGAACCTTGACTTCTATAACAGGGAACGCGTCTACATCGTTATCATACGTCGTTCGGTCCAACAACCCAACCATTACCAGGTATTGTTGTGGTCTTGAAGAACTACAAAAGAAAGGCACAACATACTTTAGTCATCACAGTAGCTAATGCCATTTCACAGGTAATAATAATGTATTTAAACCATATGTACGATATTGCAAGCAGAAGTCTTTTGCTCGAATGCCACACTGCTTCATCCTATATGTTCAATTTATGCAATACTAGCAAATAGCAACTACACAGATCATGGGCGCCATCAGTAGAAAAACAAACTAGTTAGTAAAAGACAGACTAGTGCTTTATCTAGGTATGCTAAGTACGGTTCTAATTATCTTAAAGGCCAAAATATTTTTAAAAATCCACGGTCTTCATCTGCAAAAAATACTCCATATCAAATGCCATATTGCTTCTCTAAATTCTATGTTTACCAGTGTTACTCACCCAATGTACCTTACATCACACTATCTGCCATGAAAATGTCAATGGTTCACAAGTTTTCCTGAGGGATGTCTTGCAAAGATCATATAAAGACAAAGGTCATTTAAAGGCAAAGGTAATTTAAAGTTGTCTTTAAAGTCTATGGACCCGATTCACAAAGGTAAAGTTAGACAAAAGTCTAACTTTACGACTTTCAGGTATTCACAAACGGCATTTACTACTCATAAACTCCCTTTTTGAATACCGAAAGTCCAACTTTACGACTTTCGGTATTCACAAAGGACAGTTACGAGTAGTAAATGCCCTTTATGAATACCAAAAGTCGTAAAGTTAGACTGTCGTTTAACTTTACCTTTGTGAATCGGGCCCCTATCATTTTTGAGCCTATGTCACTATACCACCGTGCTTTAAAATACATCATTTGCTATTTTCTGGGACACATGAATTTCAGCTATTCGGGTGCTGATAGGAACAATACACTCTTTAGAGCAATCTAAATTATTTATTTTTATTTACCAATACCTTTGAAATTAGTTTCTATGACTCCTCATTTTCGAGCCAGTTCTTTTCCTGCCATTCTCAAATTTGCTTTCATCTTTGGAACTTGCTCACGAACCGCTAGGACGGGAATAACGACTTTAGCTTTGATGTTAATTTTACTCACTATTTTAATGACTGGCTACTTCGAGACACATCTGTCTCTCCATCCAACTCACCACTCCTGTTCATTCTGAGTCGGAATGGGCTCCCAAGACTGCCCTTCATGACCGCCATTGAGTATTTAGCCTTGAAAAATTCCCATGGACGAAACACGGCTTTGTAAAAGTCTCTCCTTTTTCACAGAATGCATGATCATCATATGACAGAGAAGAGTGTGAGTATATGTTTGTAAGAAAACATACCTACTTTCCTCACTCTTGGAAACAAAAGCTATGTGGTCACTGAGTGAGTGAATTGTGCCTAAAGACTGAAGAGCTCATTTAGAGGCACTGCCTCTCTGCACCCCCCCCCCCCAGCCCACACATCATACTTATAGTTAGTTGCCTTTTGGGTCTCCCAGGTTTTTTGGGGGGGCAAGAGGTCACTCACCTCTATAAACACTGAAAGCAGGTTCGCCATGGTGCACTTGCTTTAGTTTTTTTTCCGAAGGCAAACACGAAAGCAGTGGTTTCTATTCAGAAAACAAAACAGTAATTCTCCTGGTGTACTGGGGGACATCAGAATCTTTCTCGCCCAGTACTGTCAAAGTTCACATGGCAGTCCCAGACAGAAGAAAAGCTGGCATGGAGTCTGACGCTATGGATGCTGGCAGATCCCCAGCAGAGTGTGTTCCTGATGATGGAGCTGGGTGGTGGCTCTGCATTCAGGAAAACCACCATCCCATGCACTCCAAGTGGGAGGAAGTGTGAGGAAGGCAGAAGGGGCAGCAGCCAGTTTGCTGGCTTTCCCAATGGCCGCATTTGTGTAAATAAAGGCACTGAGTGTTAATGCACTATGCAAGGCCGAGATTTGCTCCATAATGGAAAACAACACAAGTGATCAAAATACCCCAAGTGAAATCTGAATATTGAAAATCCCAGGATCACATCCATCTGAGACCGGATGGTAGGGATCTGACAGGTGGCTGGGTTTCAGATGTGGTGTGTCCTTCGCCGTGCTGATTGGTGGGGAAATTCTAAGGAACCCACTCACTGACTTTTGTGATGTTTGTACAGAAATGCAACAGAAGCACTCTAACCTGAAGGATAGCTCCTCTAAGCAAGTCCTCAGCCTGTAACATCTGTTTTTTATTTTTTATTGACTATTAATGATTAATTGATGTATATTGACATAATGGTGTATTATAGACATGTACAATAAACTGAGGATAAACACCTTGATGGTATGAAAGTCGATACTCATTATGTTATACGCAAGCGGCCTTAACTGCACACTAGTCTTAGCCCCTTATGGATGAGGTGACTAATTTATCCTTTTCTTACAGTTGAGATTTCCCGACACACTAAAGAAATAGCTTTCAGGCAGTTGGGTTTGATCTGTTTAATCAGATATATCTCTGTTATATGAAGTCTGAAGCAAACAGTTTTGTTTCATCTGAGGGATCACTCGGTACTCTAACACTGAGCCTGTGAGTCTGTGTAATCTTTGAAAGAACTTGGCTCAGTGAGGGCCTATGAAGGAGAGCCAGTAAAACAAAGATGGCGTAGGGCATGTCTCTAACACCCGCCATGTTTCTTACGTATACATATAGTCAGCCCTTATGTTGCCAGTGTGGATTCCTCCCCCCATGCCACACAGGAAAAAAACAACAGGACAGTTGGCAAGCCACACTGGGTAGGTATCAGCATAATCCCTGCACCAATCTCACTAAGGGAGAAAATAGAAGAATGAAAGAAGTTTTACTCATGCATGCACCCCGTCTATGCTCACTATGATGATGTAGCAGTTGTATCTTCTCTCTGTATAACTATTTGGACACTAAGGAATAGGAGTGTTTTTATTCATGAGTGGTTTATATTCCAATAGTGTTGAAATCTAGTGCACAAAGAGTTTTAAGACTAGCCCACATTGGTAGTTTCTCCATTATTTCAAGTCATATTTCAAAGACGGAAATAAGTAGACATTGGGCAGAATAAAATGCCTGTTTACCTTACACAGTGGGCAGCAGTCAGCACCCAGCAACCACCAATGTAAATTCCTCCACAGTTTACTGACTCCCCATCTTTAATTGCCACTTGCCATGGAAACTGATCCTGTAAAACAGAGGAGTCAAGGTTACATTAAAAAGCAAGGCAAGATGTTCCCCACACTTATTTTTTAAATAAATGTACATTAGTACAATGCATATGACTCCTTCCATGTCCTGTGGAATTTCCATGACGTAAAACAGGAAGGTAATTACTGGTGCCAACCCTTGGGGTAATTCCTCTCGACAATAATGCGCTGGATTGGTTTTGCCACACACTTTTTTTCTTATTTGGAGCTGGCAAACTCTTATTCAGGACATTTTGCCCTGCACAAATTCCTAGAGGTAAAACCTTGTTCACTGGGTGGTGGAGCACGGTTGTTAAACTGTTATCAGTTTGCAGAGGTGTTCGTGTGCACCATGGTACAACAGTTACTAATATGCTAAGCTACCAGTATTTGATAAAGTAAAGTTATTAAGTAGTTCCACTAGCCCAACTATATCAAAAGTGAAGTGTGTTGCATCCCTGTGGGTGGACGCTGTATTGTGTGGTCTAGGCCTGGTTGTAGACCATAGCACTGGGCCCTTCAATGTGAATTTTCGGACTGGTTACAACTGTGGCTTTGTATCAGAGCTTTCACTGCTGCAACGTTCTGGAGGGTACTTTCCAAGAAATTAGGTGGTGCTTAGGGATGCTACTGCTTCTTGGCTTCCATTTAGTGGCTGGTAATGTTTCAGGGTGCACGCATAAGGGCGGTCATCAAAACTATTTAAGTTGGAAATTATGTTACGTTTGTTTTGTGTGCCATCACTATTCAGGCTGGAAGTTGGGGTGTGCTTTTACTGTGCGGCAAAAGTTGCATGCTTTCGCACAACTTCTAGAACACAGTAGGTATTGGTGATTATTTTCTATGATCCATTTGCTGTATTTGTTAGATGTTGATGTCCTGTCAAGTTGATTTATTCCTAAGGGGGTTTATATTTGTTTTTTAAATTCTGTGACGTGCATTTGTTGGTTTGTTGGTTAGTCTTGAGTTTTTAGAGTCCAGTTGTAGACGTTTGATTATGTGTTTAGCATAGCTGGTGCAAGATGCTGTGCTTATGTATTGCTTAGTAAACTGTTATGCAGAGACTATGTGGAGTTGTTGTAAAGGATTTTGTAAAAGAAGGGAACAGGCAAGATGCTATGCTCACTGTCAGTGAGTGGCTGGTAATGGAGGAATGCCCCATGCTCCGCATATTATGACTGATTGAATCATGACATATAATGCAATGCTGATATGTATACTTTTGATGTATAGAACAGAGCGAGATGAGTTGTATTTGGATAAATAAGTGGAGAATTCAAAGCTGACAAGATGTATTTTACTTCCGTTGCATCATATAACATGTTGTTAATATGGATATCGATGCATTCATCGATGAAAATGAAATCTTGTCCTTATTAACAGAATCACCCGTACACACAGTGATCATTCGCTCCCCATGCCGGACATCTGGACACGTTATCCACTGAGGTCGAGTCCCACCTGTAGTTACCATAAGACAATTAATTTCAACTCCAGAGGCAGCAACCAACATTCCTCACCATATATGGTACGCCGGAAACGTTTATAATCCATCATGTTTTGTATAAAAGAAGGACACATACTGATTGTAAATTGAGACAGTGATCAGACCTTGTGCCTGTAACTGTTCTCCCTACCATAATGTTTAATTAAACTAACTGTTCCTGTTTTGCCAAACGCCTCTTGTCTCCTGTTATTTAAGAGATTTCAATCTCAAGTAACAATATTAACTGTAAAAAACAGATGTTCCTCATTACCACACCATGTCTTGAATGGTATAACCTTGTATTTGTATCATCAAAGAGAACTAGTCTATCTATACGTGATAGAGCTCAAAACTGTATGGTGGATAATAAAAAGAAAAATCTAATTTCTTTTTATAAAGCCCTCACCCACCAACCTAGTTGGTGGCATGCTTCATCATCGGGCCCACCCAGTGACACCGAATGTGTCCCGAGTGTGCTACAACGCCTGTGTTTACAGCGGAGCCGGTATATTGCTGAGTGTGCAGTGAATGTGAAGTTTAAAAACTGTCCATTGTTCCCATTACCCAAAGGGTTTATCTTTAATATATGGGCCTCTGGCAGTAATAAAAACAAGGCGGTGGATGTAGGTGGAGTGATAATTAGGAACTCCTGCATCCAGTGGGTGGTCTACTTGTTTCAGCCAGGCCTTAATTATTTACTGGCTTTCCTCAGGACCTTAAATTTATGTGAAAATGTGAGATCTACACTGAATTGTGTGTTTTGACCCAAAATGTGTTGCACGCACTAAGGTGCACTATGTGTGAGAGGAGTATTCCCTCTCAAAAGCATTCCTGTACAAATGAAGACATACAAGACAAACAAACATACAAAGTGAGACCGGACTTTGCTGTTATTTTCCGCTATACTCATGCACACAACGGCCAATATCCATTTACGTGATCTTGCCAATTATGCTAAATTCCCAAAACTGTATGTTTGTTTGTCTTGTATGTCTTCATTTGTACAGGAATGCTTTTGAGAGGGAATACTCCTCTCACACATAGTGCACCTTAGTGCATGCAACACATTTTGGGTCAAAACACGCAATTCAGTGTAGATCTCACATTTTCACATACATTTAAGGTCCTGAGGAAAGCCAGTAAATAATTAAGGCCTGGCTGAAACATGTAGACCACCCACTGGATGCAGGAGTTCCTAACTATCACTCCACCTACATCCACCGCCTTGTTTTTATTACTGCCAGAGGCCCATATATTAAAGATAAACCCTTTGGGTAATGGGACCAATGGACAGTTTTTAAACTTCACATTCACTTCACTATCACTGCACACTCAGCAATATACCGGCTCCGCTGTAAACACAGGCGTTGTAGCACACTCGGGACACATTCGGTGTCACTGGGTGGGCCCGATGATGAAGCATGCCACCAACTAGGTTGGTGGGTGAGGGCTTTATAAAAAGAAATTCGATTTTTCTTTTTATTATCCACCATACAGTTTTGAGCTCTATCACGTATAGATAGACTAGTTCTCTTTGATGATACATATTAACCCTGGGGATATGGACTAGCTCTCTAGTCCTCTATCTCCTATTGATACCTAAAAAATAACCTTGTATTTGACATCTGTACAGTTGATCATCTGGAGAAGATGACAGGCGTCAGCAAACTATTCATAACATAATGTGGAAAGTGTGCCTGGACTTACTTGCTAATCAGCTGCCTTGAATAATACCATACACCTGTTCTAACCTTTCAGGTTAGAATGCTGTTTGGCAGTTGGCTGGTAATAGAGGAATGCTGAGCAAAGACATTGTCCTGCTCCTGCTGGTGGCATCCTTACTTTCTGGGGCCCTGATTACGAGTGGAGTGGTATCCCCGGACGGGATAAAACTTTGTTCAATTATAAGTGGCCTGATGTTTAAGCACCTGGATTTCATGGTTAAGGGAACAACAGAAGTTAATTTACTGGCATGTAATACTCCCCCTTGCCAGGCAACGTTCTCCCCTTTTCTCAGCCATCCTGCCTCCTCTCCCTCCACTCCTAACCATTCACCACCTCACTCACTACTTTCAGATCTCAGAACATGTGAGCACTAATGCCAATAGAATTGAGAAATCCACAATGAATTCTGCACAGTTATCCTCCTTTCATGGGAATTTACTCATACTAGGTGTATTTAGGTACAGGCATACCACCTGGAAATAATATCTAGCCACACAGTATCCCAGCACCTAAATATGCCAAACTTTAAACAGGACTTATGTATCCTGTATTGAAAATAAAGAACACCATAAATACATCTTTTGCCCGATTCAGAAAGAAAAGTTAGACTTTCACATCCATAGATTTACTCCTACATGGATGTAAATGTACTACTGTATGGAATTCACAGACATTCCCAGTAGTAAATCTGGAAAGCTGTGCTGGTGCCAAAGCAATTTTCAAACTGGGCGTGCTGCCATCAATGTTCTGTCTCTCCGAAGTCACAGGGTTTGTGAAAATTCAAACCTACCTAAAGGACAAATGTAGTAAATGCAATAAGTCCATTTAGAAGGAACATTGTACGGTTGTAGTCTGTGTTTAGTAGTGCATTTTGAAGCACATTGTCCCAGCTATATGAGTGGCAGGGTGCTACCATGTACAGAGAGCACATTTTCCATTGAAATGGCCTGTTGAAATGGCATTAAAGTTGCATGCAGCGTTACTGCTGAACATATATAAAGCACAAACAATAACTTGTGGAAATTTGGTGTCTGTGCTTACTTATCAAACAAGTAAAGTGCCTTGCTTTTTTCTGATTCTATTAAAAGCTTGGTATATATCACAATTCAGTAGTAGAACAACAATATTCCTTATTAGCTTGCAGTTGATATATTTTGAAATATTTGTAAAGTTCATTTAAAAGTATTTTAAATGTTTTTGTTCATTAGAAAACAACTGACATACTGCAGTCTTCTTCTTTCATATTCTCTGTACCTCAGGAGGATTGTCACTCATTTGCAAAATTCGCCTACTTTACATTAAGACATGGGAAATTTAAGCACCAATCTCCATATTACAAAAAAAACGCGGCTATTTATGAGAAGGCATTGCTTGGCATTTTACCTCTGTCTTTGAATGCACAGGAAAATGCCACATGATCAAAATAAAATGTAACGGTCTCTTTATTGACTATTTAAAATGTGAACTCCTGCAAGGTTATTCTAGGGGTGCTTCAGCACCTTCCGCACTCTGTAGTTCCATGCCCCAGAGTCACAGCTTTACAGCTCTGGAATGTCTTATGACATCTGCTCTTGTCCAATGGAAGATTATATGCACAGTCCAACCAGGGACGGATTGGGCACTAAAAGCCCCACTGGCAAAAGTTTTAAGCGAGCCCCCCAACTATCCTCCTCTCTCTCACACTCTCTTTTTAGGTCGAGCCTAGGCAGCACAAGCGGTGTCTCTTCGAGACATGCTGTATTCACTCTGTGGGTTTACAGCCTGCCCATTGCCTTTTTATTTGTCACTTCGATTGTCCAACAACTTACTTGCTAGTGGCTAATTCTTCTTCTTTGCCCCTCCTTATTGTCATTGGTATCCTTCCACGGAGCAGTGACTAACTACTGTATCTTTACGCTTTGGTCTTCATGTGTTGTTTTTGTGAAACTCTTTATTTTTTACTAGCTGCTCTCCGAGCTACTTTCGGTTTACAGCTGTGCAGGGCTCAGGTTACTGGCAGACTCAGAATGTTGTCTAAATTAAGTAGTTCACTCCTTTGAAACTTTATGATGTAACAAATGACTAAAATGTGCTTTTACATGGATTAATAAAATACAGTCTGGGTGGAGAGCATACAAAGGGCCCATGACTGTTTTGCCAGCCCAAGACGGCTGGCCAAACTGTCATGCGCACTTACAGTGTGCCCACCATTTCTCCCCTGCTCCTCTGTGAGCAGAGCAGCCCTGCAAAACTGCTTCAGCAGGGAATAATAAAATGATAATAACATCATATTATTATCATTTTATCTTTCCTTTTTACACTGCAAAAAAATCAGTGGTGCAATGCTCCTCTGCCTTAGGGAGGAGCCGCCACTGAACAAAGGTCATTAAATGAATACATTAAAACCGTTGCTTTGAAATTCGTGTCTAGATTAATAATACAAATACATACAAATTTTAAAATTCATCTCTAGCTCAATGATACAGAATAACCTCACATCTAAGAGATGAGTAAACACAATTCTCTTTGAACATTCAGAGCAAGGTACTGCAAGAGGGTACAAATCAGGAAGGTCCCTGTACCTCCAGGTAGTCTGGAAAAATTGATAACAGACTCTCCTTTTGCCTATCCCTCCATATATAAAGCAAATCAAGAGAGACACCAAAGACAAGGCTTTGCCTCACATCAGATTTTAGGATTAGGAGAACCTCTACATGTTGCCCGACTCCTAGATTCCGACAGACTGGTACTAGCCATTTTTTCCTTCCAGTTTCCCTAGTAGACCCACAATGGGGACAGACTAATGTGGCTGGCTCTGGCACTCTAGCCCAATTGGCAGTAAACGTGACAAGCGGTAATGCGCTATATCTGAACTGTAGGTATAGCTTCTTTGCTAGTGGAGGCTCAAGCTCATCAAGAAGGTGCTCAAATTTAAACTCAACCTTTCTCAAAAGGAAAGAATCGGTCAAGATACCAAAGGAGGGTTGTGCGTGCAAAAGGCTCATCTTATACTTAATATAGTTCCCTTTTAAAGTTGTTTTATCAATTGCGGCGGTCAGCATTGGATCCTTCCAAAAGTCCCCACAACCGATCTTCCTCAAGGTCTCTCTTATAAACTTAATCCAGGATATCCTTCCTGCACCAGGACTTCCTAGAACTTTCCTCAGCCACTCTCGGTAGGAACTAAGCTCAGGTGTGGCCCAAATATGTTTCCAGTATAAAACTGGTCTTACTCCCACCCCCTCTGAAATTGGCCTTAGCCCTAAAACGAGCCTAAGGGGGAGCAGGGGTGTGCTAGTTGGTAATCCCGTCATTTGACGTAGGAAACGATTTTCCACTATTGCCAATTTGGCCACATCCTTATGACCCCAGAGCTCCGCACCATAAAGGGATGCTCCCAGGGCATGCTGCTTATATATTTGGATCACTGGTGAAATTGGGCGGAAGTGAAATCTTTGTTGTAATCTAGCCAACCCCCAATGTGCTGCTCTAGTTTAAGCCTACATTTTTCAATGTGGCACCGCCAGTCAAGCTGTTCTGTTACTGTCAGCCCTAGGTATTCAAATGTATAAACATGATCCAAGGGGGACTCTATGAGCTTTGGGTTAGGTCTTGCAGAGTAGCAAGGATTCAAGACCATACAATTGGTTTTTGCCACATTAATTTCTAGGCCCCTCTGGACCCAAAAATTCTCAAAGCGATTTAGAAGTTTTTGATGCCCCATAGGCGATTTCGACAATAAGAGTGTATCATCGGCAAACATTAAGGCAGGAGCTTTGATGCTTGCCAGGCATGGAGGAGCTCCATCACAATGGTTCAAATATGAGATCCGGTTGTTAACATAGAGCGTGAAGAGAGTAAGGACACAGCCTTGCCTTACCCCTCTGTTTACAGGGAATGGGTCCATCTGCATAGTTTTGTAGATCGTTTCCGTCTATCCTATCCGGTATCTCACTCAGCTCGCATTTCTTTTTAATATAGCTGCACAAAATGAGTACCGAATTATGTTACACAAGGTCAGTTTCATTTATTTATAAATTTAAAAATACAGCTACGTTCTAACTCAGCTGAAATGCGACAGCCACGACTAATTATTGAAGTCACCCTATTGTAATGTTTCTCCAACGTCATTTGCCAAACCCTTCCTTCCTGTAAGTCATGGGCTCAATACACCCATCTCCCCCACTCCCACCAGCTACACCCCATTCACAATTTATTTTATAGGGTGCAAAATCAGCTCCACGGCATTGGAGCGAGTCGCATGAGTACCAGATTACATTACACAGGTCACTTCCATTCATTTATTTATTTATTCGATAGCACTACCGAAGGCCATGTTGGTAAGAAAAGTCCTTCTCCTATCTGTATGGAAATTGAATCTCAATGCCCTCAATCAATAAACCCAAGTAGGTTCCAGGAGAAGGGGAAGCAGGAAAAAAAATACAGCTTTATTCTACTTCAGCTGAAACGTGACAGCCACAAATAGTGATTAAAGTGACCCTTTCATTTAGTTTTTTCCGATTTCATTTGCCAAACCCTCCTTTCGTGAAAAACAAAGGCAGCTTTGGGAGATTTTTGGGAAACGTTTGCATGACCATTCACAGAAAACAACCTTACGGCTAGCACCTCGTGTAACTGGCAAAATCCCCTCTGATAGCAAGATTACAGAGACAATCATCCTTCACGTAGCAATTGCCAGAACCAGATGAGCCAGCAGCTAACAAGAAGAACACTTGTATTGTCCTATCCCTCAAGTGACAAACAAGCATTGTACATGGGCGCATGCACTGCAGTGCTGTAATTCATCTCTTCTGTTTTAGAGCTTTCTAAGAAGCAGATTGACAAATAACAATTGAATAGTGTGAGGCAGCACTACAATTGGACAATTGTACATCGTTCTCAAATATTATATTGGAAAATTTAAGAAAACTGCTTACAGCACGCTAACAGTGTAATTAATGTAATGTAAGATTCGGACAATGTTTGTGCCGGATTTCAAAATACAAGTTCCCTGGGTTTTGGGCATGCATGTTAAGGAATTATATAGAGACATTTCCATCGCTTAGACAGTGTGCAAAGCAGAGTATCCGGGGCTCTATATTGTTCTCTCCAATCTGTATGCTCCCTATGCTCAGTGTTGCGTACACATATGTTCTCAGACGTATGGGCGTCCATAAAATAACACAGCCACTTCATAGCGCCTTTTTTCTCCTTCTGTCCATTCCCTACAGCATCCCCATTTTTACTGATGCTGTACGGCATGAACAAAAGGCATTGACAGAGCCAATAGGTCTCAAAGGAGAGGCCTATTGGCTTTGCCAAGGCTTGTTTTATATCTCTCTCTCTCCATCCACCTATTCTGTCTCTCTATGTCTCACTCTCTCTCTGATCTCACCCCACCCTCTCACACTTTTCCTTCTTCTCTTTCCTTGCATGGACGTCAATTGGGGGTCACAACAGCGACCCCTAGAGAACCAGTTGCGACCCCTGTTACTTTGCTTTTGACCCCTAACTCACAGCTAATCACATTTCCTGGTTCCCCCTGCCATTTTCTCATGCACTCTGAGGGTCAGCTCGGCTGCCCTGTGAGCTCCACTCCATATCTACTCCCTGTCTAGTCTTCATTTATAAAACGTTGTGCAGGGGAGACGCTGTGCACCTCTTTAGAGTAACGAGGCATGTGCGTGGTCACGTTGACCTGCGTCATTCGGCAATAGCAGACCGCTTTTCACTGAATGGTCATCAAAGGGGAGCCACTGACAGCCTGTTATTTGGAACTGCAGCGGTGTGTTCTCTTTACACTCTGCCACGGCGGTCTGAGCTGCCCAGCATTGGAGTTACTTTTTAAAGAGCAGGTAGGCTGTGGGGTTCCAGCAGTGGGGCTAGCTCGCAAATACATTTAAAATAGGCCGTAACCGAAGCTATTCATACTTTGGAGCTAAACTTGCTAAAACAAAGAAGTATACACTAATACGGTTCCATCTGTTTTTCATATTTCTGAAATATTTACCGAAAAGTCTACAGTCGCTTACTCTGATTCCATTCCTCAACAATCTAACATTTAGTGCAATCCCCCCAATTTTTTTTTTTTATGTAAGTACGAGGCATATTTCCAAGGATTTGCGATAATTATCGCAAAGCGCGCTTAGCGCTGTTTTTTTTATCGCCGGCTATCGCTGGATTTCATCGCGGAGATAACGCGTTATTATCAACGCTTATCTCCAAGGCGATAAAAATCCAGCGATAGCGGCGAAACCCAGCAATAGCGCAGAAATCCAGCAATAAATTCACTGCGCTAATGAAAAGCTTGCTAATAGGCAGGTGAGGACTTAACCTTACAATCCACCTCCCATTGACAAGATGGTTAAGTCAAGTTTTTAGCAGGTGTTAAATTCCAGCGATAATCGCGGTTAGCGCGACTTTTTTATCGCTTCGCGGGCATTGCTAATAGGGGGAAGTTGTGTTTGCGACTGTTTGCAGTTGCTTTTAGTTGGGAACGCCTACTTTGCATGTCATTAGCGATAATTATCGCTGACATGCAAAGCGGCAACAAACGGCCGCTATCGCCATTAAGCTGTCGCTAACAGCTGTTAGCGACAGCTTGCTAATAGGGCGATAAAAATATCGCCGCTTTATCGGCAAAAAGTGCTGCTAAAGTGGCGATACTGCCCTTGATAATATGCCCCTACATTTCCAGCTACAAAATATGTAATGCCTTGATAAATACTTTTCTTTCCAAAGGCTCCTGTGTTTGCTCTTTTCAGTGTCTCCTGGCCTTTCTATTGTTCTCGGATGTTGTATATCCCAGTGCATTTCTTACAAGAGGGGCCATGATAGCCAGCGCACAATAGGCAGGCGAGCAGCACAGATGTTAGAGCATCAAAGAGATGAAGTGATGCTTCATCTCCCTGAGAGGGTTTTTATTCAGGGGACAGAGAGCTCCCCCTGTTATAATAACTGTGGGCTATGTGCCAGATTATCCCACTGTACATTATCACTTTGTGTAGGCCACAAGTCACCGCACAAAAGGCAGTGTACATGAAGAAACATTTGCATGATGTGGTTTGCACCACATACAGCTCCACTTATCGATGTAGATTTTGAATGTAAGCATTACCATTATTTACTCTTAAGCATTTTAATGTGGGAAAGAATTAAAGACACATCATTACTTTTGATGTAAAACTGAGAAAAGAAAGAGATGCCCATCTAGTAGCTGTAATTGCACAACATGAAAGTAGGAAAACAGGGATCAGTCCTGGCTTCCCCACTTGACTAAATTGTGTGATGCTAAGCCAATAACTTATTCCTCTGGGCCTCGTTTTCCCCTATCACCACATTGAGATCGCCTTGAAATAGAAAAGTTCTGCGTGCACTGTACAAAAATCTTTCTTGTAATAGACTTTAATATTGCTCTATCTATAACAACAACTTAGGCTGCATATTAGGTCACATATTAGAGCACATCTGATAGCTGGGTCTCGGTTCACCAGTTGCATCCTCTTAGTGGCAGTGGGGAAAGGGACATGAATGTTTCTGATTTAAAATAGCAAATTGCACTTTTGCTGATCATTCTGTTCCCATTAACCTTCCCATTATTCAACACATGATACCAGCTGGGGATCAAAGTGCATGTGACATCACTTCTGCTACCCCTGCCATTTTGGTGAATCGACGTCTATGTTTCCCTCACCCCTGTTTTTTCCCTTGTCTCTCTCTTTGTATCCTCTGCTCCGCCCCCGCTTATGCCCTCTCTGTGCTGCTGCTGCAATAAACCTGTTGAGCTGGAGATATTGAGGTGAAGCGCTTCTAAAAACTGGCCTCCAGTGTCTTCAGACCCCCATGGAAATGCTAGTTCCATTATATTACCAGTCCGGCCCTGGGTACAAGTCCATATTGTAAAAATTTAAACTGCTGGGCAAATGCATATTTTTACATTTTTTTTCTCCACAGGGAAGTGGAGACACCACTTCCCTTAGGCCCTTATAAAGTTTGGAGGTTTTCAATTCCCCTTCCTACCATAGAAGAAGAGTAATTCTCTGACCTTTTTTTCTAGGGTGGTTTTTCTAGGGTGGTTAAGTGTGGACGTTTGTGGGCATATCGACCCTATACAGAGATTTATGTTATCTTATATTATGAGGTTTTATAAGGCGCTCAAATACCAATAAGGTATTTTGGCGCTAGCTGAGTGAGCAAAGCTGATTAATGTCTACAGTAGAAGAGATATTAGTGAGGGATAAAAAGGCAAGTTTTAAGTGCCTTTCTGAAAGCCGGAAGGGTGGGCAAGGATTTGATGGAAAGAGGGAGAGTGTTCCAAGCTCTGGAAGCACCCAGAATGAAACCACAAACGCCCCATTTCACTTGTCTGAAGCGAGGGACCAGCACAAGTTTGGATAAGGCGGAACGTAGAGATCTAGATGGAAGATAGAAAGAAAAGGCCGACCTCAGAAATGCGGTCTCTGACCACGCAGGGCTTTGTAGACTATACATATTGATTTAAAAATGATTCTGGCTCTAACAGGGAGCCAGTGAAGCTGCTGGATGGCTGAGGACACAGAATGATATTTCAGAAGTTTGCACAGAGCCCTGCGGCTGCATTTTGCACGGTCTGAAACTTATTAAGAATGTGTTGTGCGCGTTTAAGTAAAGAGCATTACAGTAGTCGAGCTTTGACAGAACCATGGATGTAACCACAGTTTTCAGCAGGCGAGAAGGAATAAAAGGTGGAATCTTTTTGATCATTTTGAGGGTAAAGAAAGTGGTGGAAGTGACAGCATTGACCTGATTGCTGTATGAGAGGGCAGTATTGAGAATAACTCCAAGATTTCTGACTGATTTAACCAGCGGTGGGGGAGAACCTAGTTCAATTGGCCACCAATCTTGGGACCAGAAGGAGGGTGGAGGCCATAAATGGCCGTGTGCATCTGGCCCTCTTTTGCCATTTCAATGGAACTCTATTTATTATTCTTAGAAAGATGGAAGACTAAGCTAGCTCTGCAAGGAATCGAACCAGTGACTCTTAGGCCGCACTTAAACTTCCACAAGATAACTATTAAACCACTGTAAATGTTTTTCCAGTAACAAAAACACACTGCATTTGAATCCACGTCACCACATTGTGCCACATGGCTTACCTTGTCAGCCTTTTCGCCTCCAATAATTCTTTTGACGCGTCTACCTCTGTGGTACGCTTTACCACAAGTTAGGGCTGGCAGACTCGACCGTATCATTTTCCTTTCTTTTAAAAATAAAAAAGGAATATGTTAACTTGTTTGCCATCATTGGTAAGTCTGAGAAACATTTCTGTTATAATTAGACCGCACAAAGTAACATATTCTATTGTTATTATCTTAGGTCTGAAAAAGGTCGCCCAGTCCCTCCACTCCGTCCACAGCCCTACTTATTGAAGCAGTGGATTCCCTGCTTTGGTCCTCAACATGAGTTGCTCTGATTACTCTCCATAATGTCTGCCCCAACGGAGTTAGTACTGAAACTAGAGACACCAGTACTTGGGGGTGACGAGAGTGGGCATAACAGGGATTACATATGGATCCGAACTCTTCATAGGATGGTGTCCATGATGCTTATGGACCCCACCCTATAACAACTTGGGAAAGGGGCTTATTGACCCCACCCCACCCTATGACGACTAAGGAAAGGGTGTGGTGGGAGGCATTGTAAATTGGCAGGCAGCCACGCCCGAAGCTGATGCTCATGCCGCCCGAGGCTGCTGCAAAAAATAACACTGCTGCCTGTCATCCGGGGGTTGACCACAAAGACCCCAGCAGGGAAGTGCAGGCCAGGGAGGCAGTAAATTAAGCCCTTGTGCCTTCATGATGTCTGACACGTGCACTAGGGCATGTGTCAGTGAAAGTGCCTGCCTGATCCTCGCATAACGCAAGGGTCAGAGTATGAAGCCAACAAGGAGAGCAGGCACTGGTGATACAGAGTCAACGTCAGGTGTCTGCCAGGTAAGGTTTCCTGATTTATGGGCCACCCACACTGATAATTAAATAATCACAATACACAGTGTGTAATGTGATTATTTAATTACCAATGTGGATGGCACATAAAGCAGGAAAATTGGGGGGTGGACCCCCGTTGCCCTATCATGTTAACTTACATTAAATTGTGTGTTAATGTGAAGACTTTTGTGACCTCAAATTTCTAGCCAATGGTTGTCAGGCAAGACTTCATTCAACTGTGTTGTTAGTGAGGCACAGAGAAAGAAAACCACACTAAACTGTAATGTTCTGGCTCATTCCCGTTTGAACACTTCAACAGGGCAAAAGGCACAAAAACATTGGGAGGGATAAGGCATATGGTGTTTGGACAAAATGTTAAGTTTTTAATATCATGACACATAAATATTGTGTCAAATATATTCTTAATACAGAAAGATCACGTCACAGAATATTGTTGTCAAGATACTTTTTTGGTATATAATATTGTTTTAAATGATTATTTGATATTATTTAATATTGTGTACTTAAATTTAGTTGTAAAAAATAATATAGTTTTTTTGTTTAATTGAATATATATTAGTTTAAATAATAATTTTATGTGTTAGTATTGTTAGTATAATTAAGTAACTATAACTCGCTCCCATGCCATTCACAGTGTTGTCATCAATGATCTCATTTCACATGCTGCAGTGATGTTATCAATGATGTAATCGAACATGTTATGAGTGATGTAATATGGGAGGCAATTAGCAGTGCAGAGCGAGGGCGTGGGCCATAGTTACTTTAGGGCACGAGTTATAGGTACTTGAGATAACTATAAATGGTGAAGTTCAGTTGTTTTGTTAGTTTAAAATGGTATGTTGTAACTGACATTTTCACCCAACTATAATGTCTGTATAACCTTTTATTTTTTTCAGTGAATTTCTAAGGTTTATTTTATTGTTATTTATTATAAAGCAAGATATAATTACAGTTACTAACTACATCACTTTAACCTTTGTTTTTTTTCCGGCGAATACATATATATATATATATATATATATTTTTTTTTATTTTTATTTTTTTGACAAAGGACGCCGCACTCTGGAACTCAGAATAAGGAAAGTTTTATTTCACAGACCCAGTCTGTCACACCGACGCGTTTCGGCCAAAAGGCCTTTCTCACGGTAGGGGGCACTACTGCTCAATCTGTTTTAAACCTTGACCATGTGACTACTAATTCCCAGTGACTTCTGGGACTAGTAGTTCAATAGTACATGTTGTAAATACCCTTGTGACATTATCGTATCTACATCAGAATTAGTAGCGCTGGGATCAAACTGCATTGGGAAACATGGTCATATTCATTATAATAGTGCCAATAAGTATGATGATAAATAAGTACATATATATTACATTTTGTAATGCTTTTCAAATTTGGCTCAGTGTCGTGCACATATTAAATAAACGTGATATAAATCATTTTCTGCTCGTGCATTATACAACTTCTGAATTGAGGGTATAGTACCCCAATTAACCTGAAGATTTAACTACAATGTCCACATTTGATTACTTGGCTTGGGCTTGTGATGATCGATTAATTATTTTGTTACAGATGGACATAAAATTCTTCATCAAAGTTCATCCCTTTGGGGTTCTTGGTTCGTAATCTAATAATGTATTTTGATTCAAGTTGTCGGAGTTTCTTCTTTCTGTCCCCCATCCTTTCATGTTTTTCCACCATATCAAGGCCAAAGAATGTCATGTTGCGCCATTCGCCATTTTGACAGGTGATCATGTGTTTGGCAGTTGCGTACGTTTGGGGGATTTTCTGCGCATATTAGCTAACACAGAATGGAATCCATCATACATCATGGCAACAATTGATGTAAATTCTTTATACACTTCTATTGAACATTCTGTAGGTCTTAATGCTTGTGCATATTTCCTGAAACAACGCAATATCAAAGAATTGGAGCATTCAGCCATGCTCCTAACTATGATTGAAATGTGTCTCATCAATAATATCTTCCTTTTTGATCAAGAGATGTATCACCAACTATGTGGCTGTGCAATGGGCATTTCCTTCTCCCGAATTATGCAAATCTCACCATGGGTTGGTGGGAGAAGGAAATAGCTTGGGGCACGAACAAAACTGCAGCACTGAACAAGATCATATTATGGGTTCGATACATCGACGATCTTTTTATAATTTGGGATGGGAAAAAGGATGAATTCATGAACTACTTTCAAAGTTTGAATAACAATGATATTGGCCTCAGTTTTACCTGCAAAACCAGTCGTCAGAAGATAAACTTTCTGGATATTACAGTTTTTATTGAGAATGGACATATACAAACAACTCTCTTCAGAAAGAAAACTGCTACCAATAGCGTTCTTCACGCAGATAGTTTTCATCCAAAATCCTTACTGAAAAGTATTCCATTTGGAGAATTTTTAAGAATGCGACGGAACTGTTCACAAGAAGAAGAAGCTGACAGACAAATTCTCAATTGTGCAAAAAGATTGAAAAAAAGAGGATACAAAGAGAGAGATCTCAATTCCAGTTTGAAAAAAGCTAAATCAATCACACGAATTGAAACACTAATCAGGAAAGACAAAAAAGTAGATACAACTCAAGATAATTCCAAGATGGACAATCCACAAGTGGCTCCAAGACTCATACTGTCCTACAACAAAGAGGCACATAAGATCAGACAAAGCATTCAAAAATATTGGCCGATGCTACAACAAGATCAGGAACTGGGCAGAATTATTGGTGAGAGACCACAAATCACATATAGGAAAGCGCAATCCATTAAAGACATGATTATATGCAGCCATTTCAAATCCGAACCCAAGAGTAAAAATTGGCTTGAAGTTCAACAGACTGGATTCAAACGATGTAACAATTGCAAAGCATGCAAAATCGGGGTGAACAAAAACAACATCAGGGATCCCGAAGGAAGACTCATTCTTATAAATCAAAGAATAACGTGTACCTCCCAATATGTGGTTTATGTCATCCAATGTAATTGCGGCAAGATGTATATAGGAAGCACAATCTGCACATTAAAAAAGCGAATTCTAGAACACATCAGGGCAGTCAAAAATAAGGACCGAACGTACGCAACTGCCAAACACATGATCACCTGTCAAAATGGCGAATGGCGCAACATGACATTCTTTGGCTTGATATGGTGGAAAAACATGAAAGGATGGGGGACAGAAAGAAGAAACTCCGACAACTTGAATCAAAATACATTATTAGATTACGAACCAAGAACCCCAAAGGGATGAACTTTGATGAAGAATTTTATGTCCATCTGTAACAAAATAATTAATCGATCATCACAAGCCCAAGCCAAGTAATCAAATGTGGACATTGTAGTTAAATCTTCAGGTTAATTGGGGTACTATACCCTCAATTCAGAAGTTGTATAATGCACGAGCAGAAAATGATTTATATCACGTTTATTTAATATGTGCACGACACTGAGCCAAATTTGAAAAGCATTACAAAATGTAATATATATGTACTTATTTATCATCATACTTATTGGCACTATTATAATGAATATGACCATGTTTCCCAATGCAGTTTGATCCCAGCGCTACTAATTCTGATGTAGATACGATAATGTCACAAGGGTATTTACAACATGTACTATTGAACTACTAGTCCCAGAAGTCACTGGGAAGTAGTAGTCACATGGTCAAGGTTTAAAACAGATTGAGCAGTAGTGCCCCTACCGTGAGAAAGGCCTTTTGGCCGAAACGCGTCGGTGTGACAGACTGGGTCTGTGAAATAAAACTTTCCTTATTCTGAATTCCAGAGTGCGGCGTCCTTTGTCAAAATTGAATTTGAAATTGGCCATTGGTTCGGCCCCACGCTTGCACCCGCTGCTGTGCGCTCCGGCAGGAACCACATTGCTGCAAAAAAAAAAAATATATATATATATATATATATATACACATACTTTTTCAGGTCTGCCCACCAATCTGGAATAGATTTGATTTTTAAAACAGCTACCTGGAGTGCCATTCCATTGTTTACTGTGACCGGAGGATCGGATTTGTTTAAACCACGCCTGGTCACATACACGCTCTGGTCATTTGACCCCGCCCCCTTCCACGTTAGTGGTAAGCGGTGCTGGCCGGGTGGGTTGGGCGTGGCCAGGCCCCGTTGCCAGCCCCTGCTGTGTACGACCAAAGGCTGTACGCAGTGTGGGGTTGGCTGTCTGTGGAGGGTTTGCAGCCGGGCCTGGCCTGTGGACAATCCCCGCACACACAGGCAAAGGCAGTGACCAGCAGGGGTTGGCTTTACGTATGATAATAAAATCTTACTTTGAACAAAAAGAAACCAGAAATTAATCAGTTATATTTAGCAGAACTAACTATAATTTGCGCCCCGCCATGCACTGCTTTTGACCTCACATATTACATCACTCATGATGGCATTTGCTGTACACAGCGAGTCAATAAATAAGACACACACTCCAGAAGAAACTCGAGACCAATTTAGAAAAATAATATGTATTTTTTGTACTTTTATATAATTTTAGACACCAAGATTATCAGAATCAGGTAAGTACTTTAGACATTATCAAATTTCACAGTAAAAACAGTAGAACATGACAGCTGTCAGATCTGAGGCATGAGCCTCGAACTCAGCAATGTTATCCTATGGGAGAAACATACACTGCATAGGTACACTAACAGACGACTTACAGGACTGTTCTTCTGAACCTAAGTTAAGTATGGGCCAATGTCCAAGAAAGCACCAAGAGTTTAGGTTTACCTGCCCTGGGGTTTCCGGATGCAGAGGTGCTTTACGTGGTGGTAGCCTCGAACACTACCCGTTAAAGTCAATGGGAAAATTACCTATAAGTAAAGGCTGGAAGGGGGGACTGGGTAACCAGTCAGGCAGAACCCAAGGGAAGCTTGGTTCTTGAGGGTCTCAGGGCCACAGAGACACCGCCAGTTTATGGGAGCTCGGTGCAGAGGTGTTTTGTCCGGCAGATCGGTGAGTTAGAGGCTCTCACGGTTCTTGGTTTACCTGCAGAGGAGGGAAAAGCTCCGGTACCCGCTGGTATTGGTGCAGGGCAGCTCCTTGGGGCCCTGACATCTCCAAACGTGGCAAGGAGACAGATCTGGCCTCCTGGAGCACAAAGACCTGTTGCTGGGGTGCTTCTCCCTTGGTGGGCCTGAGGGTCAACAGAACGGTGTACCGGGGCAGCGGCAGTCAGTGCCTACTGGTGCCCGGGAGTGGCTCCTCCACTCCAATGGAGATGCTGTAGGGTCAAGGAAGTGCTGGACAGACCTCCAAGGGTTTGGGCAGGCTGTTCCACTTCTGGACGAGTCGGTGTTGGGGGTTGTTGGGAGAGCAGCAGTCAGGCAGAGTTTTGCACCAAAGTTGATGCTGTTCCACAGTTCTCATGTCTTCGGCTCTTCTTTGTCCTTCTTCTTCTTTCAGGCAGATTAATCTGAGTTCCTGGTGTCGGGGAGCCACATAAATACTGAATTTAAGGGTGCTAAGGGGAGTGAAGGGTAGCAGCCAATGGGAGGAGTGGGCATAACCCTGTCCCAGAGTTCCTAATTCCACCCAAAACAAGATGGTGGAACCCTTCTTTTGTGGAGCACATCAGGTAGGCGATCTTAGGGGTGTGACCAGCCTGGAGGTGCAGGACAGGTGGAACATTAGCTATGCAGGCGCGACCCGTACAGGTAAGAGCGGTGGGGCCGGGTTGGGGGGGGATTCGACAGATGACCATGAGGGAAAATTAAATAAATAATTAATTTTCCCTCGTCATCGTCTGTCGAAATCCCCCCCACCCGGCCCCACCGCTCTTACCTGCACGGGCCGCGCCTGCATAGCTAATGTTCCACCTGTCCTGGTACCAAATAGGCCTCAGGGTAGGGTGTGGCATCTCCCAGGTCTGGGGAGAAGCTGGGGTCACATATCAAAGGTGATAGGGGCTTTGAAGCCCCTGGCCTTGATAAGCTAATTCACTAGCCATCCTGCTGGAGGAGGTGTGAGCACCTTCCTCCACAGCAGGATTGTTTCTGACCCCGGACAGCATGGGGTCTCATCTGCAGGGGGTCAGAAACCTGCCTGTGGGGGCAGGTTGGATGATACTAGTCAGCCAGTACACTAGATACAGGGAGGTTTTTCAGGGGGCACCTCTAAGATGCCCTCTGGGTTCATGTCAAAATAAATCTAGTACTGGCAACAGTACAGCTTTATTAAAACAAGCTGTTTGATACTAAACACCATAGGTTTCAGTATGGCCATCATGTAGCTGGGGAACTCGTAATGACCAGTGCCCAGTACATGTACTTCCCTATTCACTTGTACCGTCTAGTAATTGAACTAGACAGCACAGGGGTATAGCTGCTCATGCAGATATGCCCTCACATGTAATATAACACACCCTGCTTTAGGGCTACAAGGCCTTCTGTAGGGGTGACTTACATATATTTGATGTAGTGACTTTGACATGGTGCACAGTGTTTGTGCCATGTTGTGTTTTCACTTATGGTTTGCACCATGTCACGCAGCCTGCAATGGAAGCCTGCATGCAATTTGTATGGGGGTCCCTTAGGGTGGCATACTACATGCTGCAGCCCTTAGGGACCCTCTTTAGTACCCATGGCCTAAGTACCAGGGGTGCTACTTACTAGGGCTTATAGGGGTGCTAAAGTCATTGCCAATTGGGATATAACTGAATAGTTACTTTACTTTAGGGAAAGAGCACTGGCACTGGAGCCTGGTCAGCAGGCTTCAGTGCACTGCCAGAGTAAAAAAACCCAGCACCTAATAGTTCTAATGGGGGCAAAAAGTGGGGGACAACTGTTACAAAATTCCAGTTTCCTACATTCAGAAGCAGGTAGGGGGAACAGCAAGGACATTTGAAATGGATCCAGTGTTGAAAAAGCACAAAAAAGGAAAACTAGTAATTAGAAAACAAAGCCCAATGGTCGTACAGAAGCAGCAGTCATCTAAAGAGATTGCCTGAGTATCTCAACAGCTTTATTTAAGAAAATGTAAAATGAGTGTGTCTGACTGAGTGAATGTCTTTAAGTGTGTTGGGTTATTGGTTTAACCTTGAATTTGACATTGCTAAATGTAATAAAGACATCTGAGATCAATTTAATAATTTAGGATTTGAAGACTGGGGAGCTGTCTTAGTTTTGTGAGATTTTATTATCAATTAACTTTGTTGCCATGTAGAGAATTTTTCACAAAAGTCTACTTAAGAATATGTAGCCAGGTGCACCCAGCACATGGATGCAGGTTGAAAAATTGTCCATGCTTGGTGAATGAAGAATGGTCCAGAGGGCAAAATTCATATGTATAAAGAAAGAGGAATTATGTGAAAATTAATAGATTTTGCAAATGTTACAATAAATGTGGCTATGTCAGTTTGCTATGTACCTATCACTTTTAAAGCTTTTCCACAAACCAGTAGTTTACTCACCATCATCCATGTTCAACCTAGCAGGTGTCCCAATATCTGGAAAAGATGGACATTAGTGTTGGAATGAAATGAGCAATACATTTAATAGTTTATGATTATAAACCTAACACTAGATTATTTTCCCACTTTATTACATAATCTTTGCCCACAACACACTCCACTCATTTGTAGTGCTAGTTCCACTTGCAAATTGGCACATCTTTGGCATCACTCTGTTGTGTGTCCTAATTTTTCTAATATGATGGCATGCTGGTATTCATATAGCCATATATCGAATGCCGTGTTGATGGTGTTTTGTTGAGTGTTAGTGGTCTTTTGTTCGTATAATTTATACAGGACTATACGCATCCCCATGTATGTCGTTGGTTGCAGACTGGATGAAGGAGAACTGTTTGAATCGAAAAAGTGACACTACTTAAGCTGGTAATCAGCCTTCATCTTGATCTTCATCTTGGTGGCCTTCAGATTTAGGTCCATCCCGGTCCCTGTTGCGGAAATTTAGGTTTCCATATTGATAAACCCACCTTTTCCAACCAAGTCAATCAAGTTGCAGTTGTTTGCTTTTTAATGCTCAGAATGCTGGAAAAAGTATTTTTATTTTTATCTCTTCCTCCATTCTGGTCTATGATAACGCTCTATTAGGGAATTTCTGCCCACCTTGTACACTGCTTGCAATCTACTCAAAATACTGATCCATAAATCATTGTTCTGAATCAGCCATATCCAACATTGGTCCCGCATATCTTAAATGCAAATTTTTGCCTTATCTGCCCTCTCGTCCCTCTATTCAGCATCCAAATACCTTCAGGTGAACCCTTGTTTCAATCGCTGATGCACCGACAGCTGCTCATTCTCATTTCTTGCAACTAAGCTATGGAACTCCTTACCTATTACTATCAGGACAAATTCTTTCCATGATCTGTTTAAAAAGAAAGCTTAATACCTGGCTCTTTTTGCAGGCCTGAGTTTACGTCTATGGCTTCTCCTTCAGTGCCAGGATACCAGTTTTCAGATGCTGTCACGCTTTAAAACATTTATAATATAACATAACACAACAAGCATATTCTCTATTGCCACTACAACTGTTATATTTTCTATCATTATTTTGCATATGTTCTGTACCATTCTAATAAAGCCCTTTACTAGTACTAGTTCAGATCACACTAGTCCAGATGTCTTGGATGTATGCTATATCTCAGTAAAGGTAAAGGGAAATCAGAAAAATATGTCTGTTATTTTTGACAAGTTTGTCTGTTCCTAATGTGGATCCATTTCAGGTTAGTTGGTAGAGTTCCACGGGACACTTGTCTGTTTTTCCTGCTCCAGATGGTACGTTAGTTCACCTGCACTGCCTGGGGGCATCAAGAAATGTACTAGGTGTGACCAAAATTTGCTTGACAACACAACTCCTGTGATTCTAAAACTTTTGTACTACTTAATGCAATGCATTTTCATTGAAAATCACATTTACATGGTCTTGCATTCTTTTAAAATTGTGACTAGTGCTCCCAACATGGAGAAGCGAGCAAGTGCCAGTCAGAATATACATAATGAAGTTTAATTTTTTTATTTTTTTATTGATAAACAAAAGCAGAGACATATCGTTCTTGCAGCAAAGTATACAATACACAATGTCATACACAGTATAGCGGTGCTAGTATCCTGTATCATACATCTCAAAACATCACAATGCGAGTCACGTCCATATCGTTTGTGGAACAGACCAATACAATACAAGCCCAAATCTCAGTACTAGCATTTTAGCACTTAATTAATTCTACTAATAGAAGCGCATCTCCCTGTCCAGAGGCAGGGGACTTATCCTGTGATCTACTCTTCAGAGTTACGAATCAAGGCCCTCATTGCAGTTTGTCCCATTTTTCTTGGAAGCTAGATAGGTTTGGTATAGGCCCCAGAAGTTCTTAGGCCGATTGCGGGGGGGTAGTAGGTCACTATAATACTCTGTTTGTGTGCTACAGTACATCATGTCTTTTGACCAGCCGATTATAGTGGGGGTAGGGCCCCAGGACCAACAAATCGCTACTCTGCGCTTAGCCATTAGGAGGACCATGTCTACCAGTCGTCTAATTACTTTAGGTAGATGTCTGGAATAACCCAATAGGGCAAGCATAGGGTCAGGCTCGAGTGTAGTGTCTGTGACGTCTCCCAAAGTCTTAAATATCAAAGTCCAAAAGGCCGCAATCCCAGGGCATAACCAGGCGAGATGGAAAAAATCTGTCGAGTTAGCACCGCAACGATCGCACGTTGCAGTGTCACGTAATCCATACCTGCAGAGCCTCTCTGGAGTATAATAAACCCTGTTCAAAAATTTAAAATGTATCAACCTGCGTCGCCCATTTAATGAAATGCGCTTGGTGCTCTCGCAGCAATATTTCCAAGTTTTGTCATCAATAACCCGGCCCAGGTCCGCCTGCCACGCTAACCTAGCCTTTGTATAATGGTTAACCCGGTATCCCTGTGCCGTGTTATAAATCTTGGAGACTATTCGTATTGGTGAGTCAGCCTTAATAACATATGTAAGCGGAGCAATATCTGGTGGCTCATCTAACCCACTCCCCAGGAGTTCCTTCAATGAGTGCCTCATCCTGTGGAAGTGGAATTGCGTCAATGGTGTGGCATGCTGTCCCGCCTGTTCGGTCTCACCCTCCACAAACATATCTCCTATTGTATGAATATTTATGGAGTTTAAGGCCCTAATCACCCCTTTTTCTTTTCATGGTGACAACCAGAGGCACCATTCTAACGGGGTCCTAGGGGAGTATAGAATGACACCTGTTTGCAATTTCAGAAGGTGATGCCATGCGTGTATTGTCGCATTAATGGAGTCTAGGATTCCAGTCCTGCGATCAGGTGGTTTGAACAGGAGCGCTGGCAATGGGGATGGAGCCGCCACTACTTTCTCAATCCGAAAATGCGGAGTGTCGGCAGGGCCATGCATCCAGTAATGCGCATGTGTGCCCTGCGCAGCTCTATAGTACAAATCTAGGTCCGGAGCTCCCAGTCCACCCAAGCTGTAAGGCAGCGTCAGGATGTCCCACTTAACTCGGGCGTGTTTCCCAGCCCAGGCTAACCGTACCAACAGGGCTGACAGCAACCGAAAGAAAGACTAATTTTTAGCGTATTTAAAAACAGCGCAGCTGCAGCCATTTTTCTGTGCAATACGGGCGTTGCTGACACCATGCTGGGATTCTATACACGCCACAAGTATACAGATCTTGCAAAATGTCATTATTTGGACCTTCATGAAGTTTTGGATTTTACACTTTACACGATGGACTAACTTCTGGCGTTCGGCGTTTCTTGATCTTATGACCGAAGCCTGTTTATACATACGAACTTATTGGTCCCGCTTGCATCCCTATGGACATCTTCTGAGCAATGAGAAGAGGTGTTCGCATTTCTCAATAAGTGGCCTTTGATGATAAGAGCCATAGTTAGGATTGAACCATTGTTCTTTCAGATACCCCTGCTCCCATTTTTTACTATTACTGTACAATTTAAAAAAACACTGGTCCTGATGAAGGTGGTGTCAAAATCTGTGTGCCACCAAAACGTACGTCGACCATCTATCCCTTGGGAATCCGTCTAGTGAGACATAAATGGAAAAGAAAAAGTTGTGACGTCTACATACAATAACGAAATGAAACAGTGATTTTTATACACTGCTGTGATTTATGAAATGCCTCTATGCTATAGATGAAATGATTTTTTAATAATAGTACTCTTTCTTTTTTCACTGTCGGATTCCCATTGTGTTGTCTAAATTGTATTTTTATTTCGCATTATGTATGTCAGGTGAATGAGTGGTATGGTATGGAGTGAGTATGTTGTGGTTTATGTATGAGTGTGCTGGGGTACATTAGTTATATTGAATAGATTTGTTTTACATTTCAATTTTGTTTATTTATGCCCCAAAAAAATTCTTGAATTATTTACATTATATAATTTTGTGATTTGTGAATGTAATATGCTCTCAAATGAAATCTTGTGTTCTTTTTGAAAATGAAAAATAAAAAATAAAAAATAATGTCTATCTAATCACCATTGCCATTTCTATATGATTTCACTATAGAAAGGAAAAGCTTCTTTCTTGTGGGGCGCACATAAGCCATAGGCTATTCTTAAAAGAAATATAGGTCAGCCAGAGGTCTTCTTATAGTTTTTGCCTGTTTCTCTCCCCCTCCTCTTGGACCTGAAATTTAAATTAGGGGGCACCTTCTTTGCCTTTATTGATAGCAACCGAAAGAAAGACCTCGGGAGGACCATGGGAATATTCGTAAATAAAAATAGGAAACGTGGATGGACCAAAATTTTCATAATCGACACCCTGTCCGCTAACGACAGGGGTAAGCGTATCCATCGGTCCACGTCGTCTTCCAATTTGGATACCGCTCTCCCGTAATTTTCTTTAAAAACCACATCCAAGTCAGTGTGTACTCTAATGCCCAAGTATCGGACCGGCTCAGTCGTCCAACTCAATGGGTATTCCGGCGTAAACGGAGCCGTATCTGAAGTCAGCGGGAAGATGATCGATTTTTTCCAATTAACCTTGAGGCCTGACCTCGCTCCAAAGAGAATCACTTCGCGCAGTACTGGCGACAGATTCTGGTCAGGGTCTCTAACATATAACAATGTATCATCTGCATATGTGGATATAATCAAGTTATAGTTCGGAAAACGTATACCCCTATGGCCGTGATACTCGCGCAATGCGCAGGCTGGAGGCTCCACAACTAGGGCATATAGCAATGGGGAGAGCAGGCACCCCTGTCGTGTGCCTCTGGTAATGTGAATCGAATCGGTAACCAAGTCGCCGATCTTGATCCTGGCTGTAGGGGAATTGTACAGCACTCCCACCATTTGCAAAAAGACACCCCCTAGCCCCATTCTCGTCAATACCTGGGTCATAAACCACCACTCCACGGAATCAAACGCCTTCTCCATACCAAGGAACACGGCCACCGCCTGGGTGTTCTGCCTAGTATGTTGTATAGCCCCAAACACCGTCCTCAAGTTATAAGTAAGTTTTTGACCAGGGACAAAGCCGGCTTGCTCTGGTGCTATCAGAAGTGGCACTAGGGGAGACAATCTGGTCACTAAGATCTTGGCATATATATTTGTGTCAACATTTAGGAGTGACAAAGGGCGATAAGATGCGCATTCGGTGAGTGATTTATCAGGTTTGAGTATTGTGACAATTAGCGCTTCCCGCATTGAGGGTGGCATAATTCCCGTTTCAATCATTTCCTCGAACAGTGTCTTTAAGTGCGGAATTAATAGGTCCCTGAACTCCTTAAAAAAGGAGACTGTCAGACCATCTATGCCAGGGGGGATTTCATCCCGGCTAGAGCTGAAGCTATTTCCTCTACTTCTAGTGGGCGCATAAGGTATTCTCTATGTTCGTTCATCAGCCAGGGCAATTTAATATGTGCCAGGTAATCTAAGGTAGCTTTGTCGTCCCTCCCACCCTCGGAGCTATATAGTGACGCATAATATTGCTTAAATCTGTTGGCAATTTCCTGTAGTTCAACTAGTGGTTCCCCATCTTCATCATTAATGACTGCCACGCTAGCCTTCTCCCTCTGTTTTTTAAGTAGCGAGGCCAGGACCGATCCTGGACGTTCTCCCTCTCCGTATATGCGGGCTGTCGCATATTTGCCTAGGTGCTTTATTTCTGCATCAGCCGTAGAGTGGTACTCTTGCAGCGTCCGATGCAATTCTTGTGTGACACTATCATCCGCCTCTTTTTGTAACTTCTGCTCTAGGGTTTTTAAGGTGGTCTCTAAGTTCGATATTCGCTTCCGAAGGGCGCGCAGGACACCGGATTGCTTAGCCATGGCTATCCCTCGGATGTAAACTTTAAAAGTGTCCCACACCGTGGAAAATTAGTCCACTGACCCAATGTTAGTACCAAAAAAGGTTTCAATGGCTTCTGCCAGTTCAGCTTTAAAAACAGGGTCGAGCAACGAGTACGGAGGGAACCGCCAAGTGAAAGGGGGTATATGTTTCTGTGCGTTGTCCATGACAATCTGTACCGGGGCGTGATCCAAGAAAGGGCGAGGGAGTACAACGCAGTCTCGGATCTGCGTAAACATATCTCTAGAGACAAACAGATAGTCAATCCTGGTGTGTAAATCGTGATACGCTGAATAGTGTGTGTAATCGCCCTGACCTTGCGAGCGTGTACGCCATACGTCACATAGATCTAGTTGGGTAGCAGCAGCTACGATAGACCTAGCCATGGCTGTGGGGCGTTGTTCTGGACCTCCTGACCTGTCTAAGTGTGGGTCTAGCACACAGTCAAAGTCGCCACCCCAGAGTTGGGGACCCGTGCCTTAACCACTCATTCTAGCCAGGAAGTTTTCCAAAAAAGTTGGGTTATCATAATTTGGGCCATAGATGTTAGCTAGTACTAGCCCTAGTCCTCTCCCACTGCATCGCTATATAGCGAAGTGACCATCGGGATCGGTCTCCAGTGCCTCCAGCTTAAGTTCCGATCTTGGATTCACCCAGGTAATCACCCCCCGGGCATGAGACGTAAACCCCGCAGCGTGCATGTTTCCCTGTAGCCCCCTGTGCAGCAGCAATGCACTGTGTAGGGGCAAGTGTGTCTCTTGCAAAAGAGCAATGTCAATACCATGTCTGTTGAGATATGCCAGGACTTTCCGCAATTTCCTATGGTCATTTAAACCGCGGACGTTCCAAGTTAAAATTTTTATCTTACAAGTCTGCGATTGCATCTAGAACGTTGGTAGTGATCTTGGTGTATTGCATACATCGGCATCAGTGTTGCAATGCGATACTTTGTGTCTACACACTATGCTATGCTTTGTCAAACCATACATCTCTACATATATGAAAACAAGTGATTTTGGTCTCTGTACCTTTCCTCCCCCCACCCACGGCATGCATCCCCAACTTTGCATGCGTGAAACAATCCCCCCCTACCCACAGTAACATTTAAAAAATTACATTTTTAGGTTCCATAAGACAAACAAAAATAGGCAGGTCGCCTATGGGTGGTTCACACACGTGGGCGGATGTAACCTGTTCCTCCCTCCATCCCGCTCCCATAATGCCATATGGCACTTACGCCTGTCGTCAAGCCATTATTGAAATTATCTGACTAACAATACTGTGCCCTCTCTAATATATAATAGTATCAGCTACAAAGAATAGTATTCTGATTGTGCTACCCCACTTAGCATCTATAGCGACTACTATGCCTGTTTACAGAGCGTATTTTGTATCTTCTATGCCACTCTCCTTCAGTGTTCGTGGGACATACAGTATAAACGTGTCACTACAGGTATATACAGTTCCTTTCGTGCAAACAAAAAGTCTTATCTGCGAAAAGGAGTATTCCGATTTCAGTCTTGCTCCTCAAGGCAGCCTCCGGTCGTTCCCTCTCGATCTGGTGATTCTGCAGTGCATGCTCTGTCCTTTAGTGCTTTCTGTAGCTGTTTCGGGTCCGTGAATATCCGGGAGCGGCCCTGCCTGTTCACCCCCAGGCGCGCCGGGTACAGCATTGCATAGTCCAAGTTCTGTTCACGCAGCTGCCTCTTCACAGGTGCGAACAGTCTGCGAGCTTCTTGCACTCGGATCGTGAAATCGGGGTATATGAAATAGTTGAACCCTTGTATTGTAGTGTTTGCTTCTGCCTCGCCGCTTTTAACGCCGCGTCTCTGTCTCTGTAATTGAGCAGCTTGGCAATGATAGGCCTCGGGGGCGCTCCTGGCAGGGGTCTCGGTCCCAACGAGCGGTGTGCTCGCTCGACCACGAACATTGAGGAAAACTTTTCCCTACCAAGTAGTGACACTAGAAGCTCTTCGACAAATAGCTCCATGTTCCCCACATTGGTGGATTCCGGAAGGCCTGTGATGCGTATATTGCTACGTCAAGACCTCGCTTCCAGGTCCTCAGCCTTATCCTGTAGAGACTGCAAGAGTTTCCCCATCTGCTTTTGATCGGTATCCAGTTCTGTCTATGCCTCCTCGACCTCCGTGACTCTGCGCTCCGCCATGTCCAGTCTCTCCGCGTGCTTATCCAAGCGCTCTGTCATTCGGTCCATACGGAGTGCTAAGGAGTCAATCTTACTATCAATGGTGGACAAGCTTTTCTGCAGACTCTTCTGCATTGCAGCCAAAATGGTTCTGATATCTCCCTCCTCCGGTTCCGGCCCGTCCGATTGTGCGTCCATGCTCCCAGTTGGAATTGGTTCCCTTAATCTAGACTTCCTTTGTTCGAAGTTCAGTTTTGGCTGCATTTTGTCTACCTTACCCATAGTGACACCCTGGAGATCCCAGCGCAAGAGTATCGCAGTGAGAGGCCAGGCTAGCAGCCAAGACGAACAAACTCAACCAAACTGCTGGCAATCACCCAGAGTCACGGCGGCACTGAGTGCGTCCCGGCAGCCTACGATATGTTTCCCAGGGGAGCAGCGTAATTTTAAGGGGATCCGCAGCCTCAAGCCCTGTAAGCCAGCCGCCGTTGCCTGCGGGAGCTCCAGCCCGTATAATTCTGCCGTGGGTATCGCCTTAAGTGTAGCTGACTCTCTGAGGTGTCAAAGTCATGCAGCAGGAATGGCGTCAGTGTACAGGCCGCCCTGGGGGCCAGGGATCAGCAGTGTGCGCGCTGTTGGTTGCCAGGCAGGTGTGCAATTAACGTATAGGCATAGACCCAGTAATCCCCAACAATTCAGCCGCTTCTGTAATGCCGATGGGTGCGCTATGTCTGCCTCCCTTAATGCGTAGATCTTCGGTGCTCAAGGCCTGGCTTCTCCTTTCGTTGCGCAGGTCGCAACTAGCGCAGCCCAGGGCCCGGACCAGACGACGTGCCCCGGTGCAGTCCCTGCTCGGCCCGCAATTCCCGATGAGCTGTTTGGTGAGAAATGGGGCTCTTGGGGCAATAATTTACTCACTGCGAACGTGCTGGTTAGCGCGCGGCCGGCCCCGATTGATCCACCGCCGCAAACGTCACCAGCCCAGTAACGTCAGAGGGCCCAAGGTCACCACAGCAGCGCGCCCAACTACCGCTGCTTGATTCAGCGCCGGGGGTCTGGATTGTCGGGCACCCGCACCTCGGACTATCGGCCTGCACCACCTGCAGCGTCTCACGCTCAGCGGCCCCCAGTGCTGGTGGGAGTCTCCGCTCGGTCTCCGTCGGCACGTCACCTACGCAACGCTGCTGGTCTCAGCCAGTCCGTGTCCGGCCTCCGCTCAGGTCCGCTGCATCGGCACTCGCAGCCGTCTTCAGCACTGCAAAATCAGCATGTTTTGCTGGCGCAACCTCCGCGTCCAGCTGGCTGTCTGTTGAGAGCGCCCTTGGTAGTGCAGATACAGGATAAATTACGGATAGTTAGATGACTCGGCGGAGCTCTCTAACTAAGCTGCCATCTTGGAATCAGACAAGCTCCGCCTATACATAATGAAGTTAGATTTAATATAGCTTATGATGGTCAGGCAGGTAGTTCAAGAGATACTTTAAATACATTTTAGCAGAGCCTCTTCAGTCTAGTGTACTGTAGTCAAAGATTGTGGATCCTTGTAGTTCATTAGTCCACTCTTGTGCTGGAGAAGCAGAGGGGTTTGAGGTGATTCCTAAATATGACACAGGGTTCATGCTGTGTGTTGTAAACAAAGTGAAGTGCTGTGGCCAAGTAATCCAGTAGCCAGTAGTGTAAGTTATAAAAAGAAGTTTATTAAGACTCAGTTACAGTCAGTTAGAGGTAACTGGTAAGATGGTAAGTAAGACTCACCAGGAGCCACGGGCATAACACAGGCCACCGCAGCCCCCGCAGTGCTGGGGGGCCCCCGAGCTGCAGGGGCCCCCCTCGGCACAGTACTATGTGGCTGCTCGGAGTTCCTGCGTGTACGCTAACTGTTCAGCACGTGCCATCGACAAAGACAGTGATTGGCTTATCAAAGAGACTCTGTTGATTAATGGATTGTGTCGGTTTCTAGAAATAAGCATGCAGACAAATAGCCCACGTGACAGGCAACGCTGGTTTTCGTTAGTTTGAAGATTAAATGCTAACAACAACACTCTGTAGGACCAGTTGTTTTATGTTTTTTGTTTGTAAAACACGTCTCTAATTAAATCAATAGTTACACACCTCAGATTTATTATTCCTGCTTTCATTTTAAAAGACGGGTGTAATTAATGGGTCTTGTTAAAACGTGACATTCTTTTATCAGCTGCCGAGTCTGGGATCTTTGAATGTCCTGCATACCAATTCTTGACTCAATTAAGAAAATAGATAAGCAACTGCCAGGAGATTTCACTCAAGCTGCTGCATAAATTACACAGGTGGTCAGTGCGTAGCAAGGGTGCACACGGCCCTAATGCAAGTAAGGAAAACCATCCTCCTGCTTACAGGTTGAGTAGTCAAAGCAGCCATTGTACGGTGCAGTGGGTCCCTCACGCCCCTGGGCACTAGTTCCACTGCACCGGCTGCACTAATGATAGCTACGCCTCTGAGCCTGGTTAAGTCCTCTAGCGCTCTTACAGCCGGCATCGCATACTGCTCGTTTAAAGATGGCTCAGGCCTTCGATACATTTTTGTAAGGTCACTCCATGTCAACAGGAATGCAGTTTTCCACCTTTGACGTTTGATTTAACAACCTAAGCAATTCCTAGCATTTTATCACATCAATTGACCTTGAAAACAATCATCTGTATACACTACAGGTGCATTGTGTGCTTTGTGACAGGGAATCAACTAGTAACATTACCGTTTTGTGAAATTCTGACAAAGCTTGTAGGTACTGTCATAGGTTGGCATTCAAAGAAGCATCCTGGATTTTGTTTTAGGACCTTTCTTTAATATGTGTCTTCTACTGTTACATGCCCATTTTACTGGGGAAGCTGGGTTGATTTAAGGTGTGTCACATCAAATTATCATATACAGATACAGATCCCCTATGGGTAAGTGGCGATAGCCCCCACAGTCCCCGCAGTGCATGGGGGTCCTCTGAGCTCCAGGTGGCCCCCTCCAGCACTGCGCAGGGGCGGCCGGCTTGAATGGGTCCGGAGCATGGGGGGCCCCCTTCATGTAACTTGCAGGGGGGCCCCCTCAAGTTTTGTTACGCCACTGCCAGGAGCAGCATGCCTGCTGCTCAGCCCACTCACTCCAACTCTTCACTCATTCAAGCACAAACACTCACAACATTCTAAATAACCTCACACACTGGCTGAGCAGCAAGGAGCAGAGCACTAGGGATAGAATGCATAGCAGAATAAACAGGATACAACACAGTGCCACAATTTAAAGCGTGTACCTCTGTGTTCAATCCTACTGTTGTATGAAGGTCTACGTTATCTAAGTAAGAAGTCAGTTGGGGATTTAGAGAGAGAGATTTCTTCAAAGTGTAGGGGCAATACAAGCAAGCACTAGTATGCGAAAAAAAGATTTGTGAAAATTATACAGGCTCTGCTGGGCAGCAAGTGAAGACTAGCCAAGGCCTGGAAGAATGTTTTTTTTTATTTTCATGAATTGTTGCTACTACCTGGTTGCAAGGGCATCTTTCTGCAAAGAGAGGGTCTTGCTTTTACAGAGGCAGTAATTATTTCCTCTTTTAAAGTCGCAAAAAGCTGGTGGTATCTATTAGGTGTCCTCACCAGATGTTTGGAGAGGCAAGCTTCGGTTTCACTTTTTCATGCTGCTTGCCCTGTTGGTTTTGGTAAGATAAGGTGGGGTTAGGGTTAGTGATGCGGCAGTCTTAGGCTCCTAGTGTGTCAATGAGGTGTGCAGCCCTTCCTTGACAGAGTGGAACATTGTGTTTTCTGAAAGACAGTCTAGAGAGGTTGTTGAGGTGACAAAGGTCGTTCAGAATTTTAAAAACTGGTTTGGAGTTTCAGAATTTCACAAAAGGTATTGCTTTAAAAAAATTGAAACATTTACCTGGGGTTTTTATTTGTTGCGGATCTGTAAGGAGAACAAAAGAAATCATGTTTGCAAAGTAAACAATATCTTCCTCACAAAAGCATACAAGCACTGAATTTATTCTTAAGCCAAGTTATTTTGCTCAGCAAACCAAATTGCAAAACTTTGTTATGAAACATAGGATAAGTACTGTTAATAAACTGACGCACAAGGAATCAAACACCACTTTAAATTGTATGTACGAGTTCTTGAGTATAGATCACTTAAATTGGACAGACAGGGCAATTTTGCACTAGTGCCATGCAAAAGTGCAGTAATGCCAGGTAATTTTGCACTGACAGTTGCCTCAATGAGTAGCGGCAAAATGACATTTACACCAACCGCTATACCATTTGGTCAGTGGAAATTGCAGGTCCCACTTGGTGCAATATTGCTTATCATCAGTTGTTGGAAATGACCATTGTTTGTGTGGTACCACCACAGATTTTTGCCATGACTGCTTTTGCTGGCTGTAGATCTCTGTACACTTTACCCCTGCTAACCAATAGTAAAGTGTCTGTGCTCCCCCTTTCAACATGATGAATATGGCATACCTCTGATTGGCATATTTAACTTACCTATAACTCTCTAGTATATGATACCACAGTGTACCCAGGACCTGTCAATTAAATGTCACAAGTGGACTGGAGCACCCATTGTGCAAACCACCAGAGTGACAGTATAAACATGGCTCCTGACCTGCCACTAGTGGCCTGGTTGTGCAGGTGTACACTGAAAAAATATCCCCTTTTGACAGGCCTACACACTCCTTTTAAATATTAGTAAGTCACCACTAAGCTGGCCTTACTACCCATAAGGCAGGTTGCATGGTATTTAAAAGTAGGACTTGCAAAGGTTTCATGTTGAACAATGTCCTTACAGTGAAAAAGCCCTCAAAGCTACTTTCTCTAGCAGGGTTAGCTGTTTCATAGAAAAGTATTAGAATAAAAATTAAAAATGTATTATTGTTATCTCCGCCTAGAAAACCACTACAGAGTTCATTCTTGGACTTTCAAAATATATTTATTACTAGCCCAATTCATTGGTAAAGTTGGATTTGTGATAAATATTTGACAACAGGTATTTTGAGCAAAGTTGCTGGTTACCTTACCAAAGCCTCTAGGAACCTATTTGCATGTGCTTCCAACTGTCACACAGGAGCCGAATAGCCTCCTGATGAGGTGCAAACTTGTTTCCAGAGCAGAGACAAAGACCTTGGGTGTGGAGAGGTATTCTATTTCTCTGACAGGCTGACCATTTATGCTATGGCCAGGAACTTAATTAACTTCAAAGAGGCCTACCCTGTCATAAGCAGATGTAGCTAACAACTGGGCCTGGTCAATTCCTTTGCTCCCTTGACAAATAGGCATCAGGCCAAGTGGAAGAGTAGCTGCAGTCAGAATGGGTTTAGAGTGACCACAGGGGAGGGGTTGCTCATTTCCCTGGCCACATCGCTGTGATAGACACAAGTGTTCTGCACAGGGGAAGAAAGATTCTGCCATTTGGGGCAGAAGAGGAGCACTATGGGATTATTCGCAGTAGGGCACACAGGAAGTTCTGCAAAAGTAGGTAGTGTTGCCCATGGGAATGTTTTACTTCTTTGGTTAGGAAGAGCCCAGGGAATACCCCCGCCCACAGGCTGGTGGCACCCACAGTGCTAGAACACTGCTAGAACTGTGTACGATTCAGAAGGGAACTACCATGCTGTCCGAAGACCTGAAGAAGAAAGGACCTGCTCTCCTTGTACCCAGGACCCCAGAAGTGACTTCAAGAGTCCATTGGCTGACCTCCTGTTTGAGCTATATGGCTACAACAAGCTTCAAGAGGCATTTTCCTGCTTTTCCAGCTGACCATTTCCAACTGGACCTGCCCTTGACCCTGCTTCTGAATTCTGCTGGTGTGAGTCTAGACCCCTGAGTGCTCTCCTCAAGGTCATGGACACTTGGCTGGTGTCAAAGTGTACTCTTCCTAATGTTTCCTGAAAGCTGAGACTTAGAAACATTTTTCCAACTTTTTTCCCTGAGAACTGGTGTGAGACAGGGGCTAACCTGCCAAGATCATCCAGCATGGGAGCATCACCGCTGGAATTGAGTTTCCTGCAGCTCCCGCTATGTTATTCTCTGAAGCAGCAAATCCTTTTCTGCGGGGCCACCATCGACTGACATCCAACGATGTTGAGCTGTCTTCTGCTACAGCCTGTAGTCTTGCCCCGCTGAGAAAATCTAAGCTTCAGAAAAGTTTCTAAGTACAAACATAGAATGTTTCATCAGACCAAGCCACCGACTGCATTCGATTGACGTTGAGGGCTGTTGCTTTTTGGATGCAAAACCTGAACTCTTTCGGCTCTGAGATTTACCGCCTTCATGACGGCTTCACCAAGACTTTGTCCTGTGGCTCCCCATCGTAAGTGAGCCCACCATCGGTCACAGTCTACTGCCTTGACATACTAACGACTTTCTGCTCCATAAACGTTTCTAAATGTGAAGGTAACTTTTTGACCAGGATGAACCTAGTGCTTGTATCCATCCTGCGCTCCATTGCAGTCAGCCTTAAAACTAACCGTTGTCCTTGACCAGTGCAACCATTCTTGATGCTTTTTGGTGCTATTTTTAAATTCAAATATACAAAATTCATAACTCATGTTGTGCTTAGTAGATTTTTGTTGTTTTTCTATCCTTTTATTTATTAAAATTAAAACTAACACCCACATTACTTACACCAGTGCAATGTACACAATCGGACACCTGGTATATTTCATAGTGGTCTCCAGGTTGTTGGAAGCATTTAGCACAAACACCAGCTATTTAATAGTTCCTTTAAACCAGTTACAAATTAGATTTCTTTGGCTATCAGACCTAGGTTTAAAGTGGCCATTGTAAGAAAAACTAGTACCCCAAGCAATTCCCTGAGCAAAGCCAGCCTTCTGTTGAGGAGCTTGGTAACTAGGGGAACATTTTTTGCAGTACGTGAAGTACCAAAATAACATTGGACCGTACTGCCATTGAGGACAATGTTTTGGAAGGCCTAACCAGGGGACCCTTGAGAATGAGCCACCCAAGAAGGGCGATTCCTATCAGGAAGCCAATATGAGGGAGGGTCCAAGCATTTGTCAGGGCCTGAGACTACCCCCTCCCAGCCTGCTGGGGTGTTAAGGGTGTATGCAGGCCTGGTCATGTCCTAGGATGTGTAAGACATTAGGATATGGCCCAGAGACAATCAACACCCAATAGGCAAAAAGAGGGGTAAGAGGTATAAAAGGGGCAATTGAGTGAGGTAAGCCCTATCAAGTCTTTATCAGGGATGTCTCCCAAGAATAAGTGCACCAGAGACAGGACAGAACAGAAATACTCCACTTATTCTGTGGCACTACCACTCTGTATAGAGGGGTGAAGTGTAAGTCCTAGAGTGACACTTCATGAATCTGCAGTGTAGCCTTGGTTTCTTTGTTCTGGACCCCCACGCACTAGTTGGAATGTCGGTATGTGGTGCAAACCTGTAGAGGAGCAGGCTCACGCTATAGTCTGCAGTGTAGATGGAAACATGTAATCACAGGTGTCCCTCATGTACCTTCATAGCTGGAAGAAAAGTCCCATCTCATATAATGGCTCTTCATATACTTGTGCCCCTCTATTTTTTGGGAATCAAGACTCACGCACAATTGACTAGTTCATCCTCATGAAGGCTTCCCTAAAATAGTTGTGGACGTGTAAGCCACCTTACTGGATAGAAGGAAAAAATGATACAAACTATATGGACAACACCACCAACAATTTGGATAGCTTGGTCACATGTATGGTACATATTATTGTGATTTAAAAAAACACATAAGAGACTTGACTTATTCATGCTTTATTTTCTCTCTTTCATTGAGGTATCTGACTTTGTTTCTGGTGCCTGATTTAGGACTTGAACAACCCCTACCTTTTGTAGTGATAACCTGGAGTATCTTCCACCTTCCCTCAGGTAGCGAAAAATAAACATTAAGGCTACATAGTAATGTAGGCACAGGTGTTATGTGTCATTCGCAGTAGAGGAGGGTCTGTGGATTGTCATCTAAGGCATAGGCTTTTCCATGAAAACAAACAATCTCAGGGATCGCTTGTTTGCATGTAAAAGCTGTACTATTACCTTGCCAGCAGACGAGGGCTCTACTAGCTGGTATTGTGTGTGTCAGGTGGGGCTGTTACAGCCAGAGCTCACACAAACACAATACTTAACTCACATGTGGTACTAGCATCAGGCAGAGCAGCATGTCAGATAATGGAGCAGTAATAGAGAAAAAACGTTTACCCCAGTACCTTCAAACCTATTCTGGCTTCTAATCGGATGGAAGCTCGAGCAGGAAATCTTTGGCCGGCCCTGCAGACAAGGAACATGTACCCTCAAATCAAACACTGCCCCAGGTGAATTTTTGTGTTTAGCAGCCCAAGTGTGTGTTTATCTGTGGGCTGGAGAGTGCATGTGTATGCCTGTGTGACTGTCTCTGTGAGTGTGCCTTTGACTGTGTGAGTATGTAGGTTTGCTTGTATGCCAGATCACATGTTTAAGGGTATGTGTGTGTGCCTGCAATTTGAAAGCCTGTAATGGTATTTGACATGGGTCTTGGCAAGGCCAGAGGTCGGGTGCTATAGAGTGCTTTTGGGCTTCTAGGGGCCCCGCCACTTTCAAAATCCACAAGCCACCACTGGCACTAATCAAATTTGTTTTTTGGCTTAAGTAGGAAAATCTATCATCAGGCTTGCAGGGAATTTTTGAAAAGCTGGGTAGTTATAAGTTGGCTGTTTTATCGGGTAAGAGAGAAGAAATCTTTTTCTTCAGGAAATGGTTGGAAGTAATGCCGATCTGGTGAAAGAACGACTAGGAGAATTCTGGAAGGCTGGACCAGATAAAAGAAAAAGGTATGTGACAGAGTTTAAGATGGCTATGCTATTGAGAAGACTATTGGCATGTTTATACGAAGTCTGCTTCTGCTTCTTGAGGGATAAGTCCATATTAAATAAAGCTGCCTGTCTTGATATTTCGTAGAACTTTGATGTTTTCAAAATTACAGGCAAAAAGTGATGCCTGGTTTGGCGTCAGAAAATACACAGTTCAATGGTGGAGGACTGGTCATAAAACTACACAGGTCCAAAAAGCAACTGACAGGTGAATGGATGCTTGCTACATTAACAGAATATTGTGGATTTAATATCGTACTGCGAAAATATCATAGCCAAACTATCGACTACCACAATATTGTCAAGATAGGTGAAAAGGGGTAAGTATCCAAAGTTTACTATACTTAACCCTGCACCTACATGTAGTCACCCACCCCAAATAATAATCCAATTTCTTACATGGACCAACTTCAAATGTAGGTGAAAGGGAGACCTGCAGAGAAGGAGTTCTTCAGGCTCTGTGCTGTTAGGGATTATGCAGACTCATATTGTAACTCTGACTCAGAGTGCCCTCTTGAATTCCATATAATGGGTATATGTCACATCGCATGTTACTGGCACACGAGACTCACCCCTTTATTTCACAACTGGCTTGCCTAATGGACCAAGCCAACACTGGAACACTGTGGAGGTGTCTACCTAGCTATTGTGCACATGTGACACTACCTCCATCCCCAAATTAGAAAAGCAAGTAATAAAATTTAAAGAACACACCCCGTATGAAACAGTTAATTAATAAATCAGCAACCTAGGCTTACAAAACTTTTCAGAGTCTTGGTATTTCTGGGAAGGAACTGTGTTGGATCTTATGTTGACTCTCGTCTGGCTATATTAGTCACAAATTACAGTTAGAGCGGAGTTTGAAGTGATACAAAGGCTTTGAGAATCATTTAGGTCAGGGTAATAAGGTCACTCAGTGGTAATCTTTCCAAATGGACAGCAAGTTTCAGATGCCTCTCCATGGGACTCCCAGGAAAGGGCAGCATGATCAAAGAACTTTCTTGATCTCAGGGCGCAATTTCTTCTTAGTTGCATACATTTCTTGTCTGAGGGCAGGCCCCATTGATCCCTGGAAGAAGGATACAATTCTTTCAACTGATCAGTGTCCTGTTTATGTCAGATACCTCCAACAAAAGGAAATCGAAATTTGTTCCTGGGATGCCTGTTTTTGACTAACTCTTGATCTCACATGTTGATATCAGATACTCCAGCTCAGCGACTGGTATGGCACGGTCATTGTTGCTTCGTCGTCTTTACAAAGTGGCCTAATTGTGAGGTGGGCCAGAGGTCAAGTATGATGATACGAGATGGTGTCAGCAAAAACCATGCCAATGCTTACTTCGAAGGGAGGACATTGAATGGTCAGATGAGGAGTATTGTAGTATTTACCCAAGTATGAGTGCATGGCCCATTCAAGGTTGTATCCTGTAATATAAGCTATATGAAGTAATGGTATAACTGGTCTGGAGTCACCAGAGTGTGACCCAAAGGTATTTGATTGTAAGGAGAAGAGAGGTAATGTGCCAGCTCTTGGCTTTGAAATCATCGCCCATTGTTAGTTCTTATCTGGGGAGACTACTTTACTCCATATCATTATGATCACAGTTTCTATTCTGGAATTCTGTGTCAGCCTAATGCATTCTGGGCATTGTAGCTGTGGTTTGCTTCCACTGAGCTAATTAGAGTAATGTATCTAATTGCAATTATTTGTAGGTAAAAATGTTCTGGACTGGAAATACTGTCCATCAGGATCTGGAGTAAGGTGCTTACAATATTCATAAATTCTTCAGTAACCCATGGATGTTCAGGATCTTTCCTATCGTCTGATTACCTTCTTGAGCAGAAGTGGCTAATTTCTAATTCTGTATAATTCTGTATACTTGCAATAATCATTGATAACAACTGGGAAGTGCCTCCTATCAGGAAACATAGGGGCCGATTCCGATCTCGGTCGGAGGCGCACCCAATACCATTCGGTCGGGAAAAAAGCCATGCGAATGCCTGTTTCCCGATCGATCCGTACATCATACCGAACGAGTAAGTACGATGCGCACAACAGCACAGAATCCGGCCGAGTCGTACTCACCCAATCCAGGTCCTGTTCTCCGACCGAGGCGAATCCGGAAACGCAGAATCGAGTCGCACGGAAGGGAAAATGCAGCCCCGTCCGGCCGAACAAGTACGATGCGTTTCCCGTACGCGCCGAACCCGTCGCTACGCACGGCACGTCAAAGCATCCGGGAGAGGCACACATAAGCTCCGATTCGCGCCACAACATGATCCACGGCTACGAGGCGAACACGCCAGCGACGAGGACGACGCGAAGCGACGAGAAAGACGAACGACATGACAACCATGAATCCCTTCGTCCCGATCCTACCAATATTCTACATTTACTACCGGAACAGGCACGGACGCGTACGGCGCAGAAGGTAAGTCAGACACCAATCACAAAACACATACAACACGTACACAACACATCACACACACACACACAGAGGGATGCAGAATTTACTTACACCAGCAACAGCAGCACCATAGGGGCGGGATGCCCATCACCAATGCCACATATGTACACAGGGGCCTGAATGCGCACCACCACCCCTACCCAGGGGGGGCGGGATGCCAACCACTACTACCACCCTTAGCCAGGGGGGTGCCAGATGCCCACCACCACTACCACCCTTACCCAGGGGGGGCTGGATGCCTACCACTACTACCACCCTTAGCCAGGGGGGTGCCTGTTGCCCACCACCACCACCACCCCTACCCAGGGGGGGCCGGATGCCTACCACAACTACCACCCTTACCCAGGGGGGGCTGGATGCCTACCACAACCACCACCCTTACCCAGGGGGGCTGGATGCCTACCACTACTACCACCCTTAGCCATGGGGGTGCCAGATGCCCACCACTACTACCACCTTTACCCAGGGGGCTGGATTCCTACCACTACTACCACCCTTAGCCAGGGGGGCTGGATGCCTACCACTACTACCACCCTTAGCCATGGGGGTGCCAGATGCCCACCACTACTACCACCCTTAGCCAGGGGGGCTGGATGCCTACCACTACTACCACCTTTACCCAGGGGGGGCTGGATGCCTACCACTACTACCACCCTTAGCCAGGAGGGCTGGATGCCTACCACTACTACCACCCTTAGCCAGGGGGGTGCCAGATGCCTACCACCACTACCACCCTTACCCAGGGGGTGCCAGATGCCTACCACTACTACCACCCTTAGCCAGGGGGGCTGGATGCCTACCACTACTACCACCCTTAGCCAGGGGGGTGCCAGATGCCTACCACTACTACCACCCTTAGCCAGGGGGCTGGATGCCTACCACAACTACCACCCTTAGCCATGGGGGTGCCAGATGCCCACCACTACTACCACCTTTACCCAGGGGGGCTGGATGCCTACCACTACTACCACCCTTAGCCAGGGGGCTGGATGCCTACCACTACTACCACCCTTAGCCAGGGGGTGCCAGATGCCTACCACCACTACCACCCTTACCCAGGGGGGCTGGATGCCTACCACTACTACCAACCTTAGCCAGGGGGTGCCAGATGCCCACCACCACTACCACCCTTACCCAGGGGGCTGGATGCCTACCACTACTACCACCCTTAGCCATGGGGGTGCCAGATGCCCACCACCACTACCACCCTTACCCAGGGGGCTGGATGCCTACCACTACTATCACCCTAAGCCAGGGGGCTGGATGCCTACCACTACTACCACCCTTAGCCATGGGGGTGCCAGATGCCCACCACTACTACCACCCTTAGCCAGGGGGGCTGGATGCCTACCACTACTACCACCTTTACCCAGGGGGGGCTGGATGCCTACCACTACTACCACCCTTAGCCAGGAGGGCTGGATGCCTACCACTACTACCACCCTTAGCCAGGGGGGTGCCAGATGCCTACCACCACTACCACCCTTACCCAGGGGGGCTGGATGCCTACCACTACTACCACCCTTAGCCAGGGGATACCAGATGCCCACCACCACTACCACCCTTACCCAGGGGGGCTGGATGCCTACCACTACTACCACCCTTAGCCATGGGGGTGCCAGATGCCCACCACCACTACCACCCTTACCCAGGGGGGGCTGGATGCCTACCACTACTATCACCCTAAGCCAGGGGGGCTAGATGCCTACCACTACTACCACCCTTAGCCATGGGGGTGCCAGATGCCCACCACTACTACCACCCTTAGCCAGGGGGCTGGATGCCTACCACAACTATCACCCTTAGCCAGGGGGGCTGGATGCCTACCACTACTATCACCCTAAGCCAGGGGGCTGGATGCCTACCACAACTACCACCCTTACCCAGGGGGGCTGGATGCCTGTCACTACTACCACCTCTACCCATGGGGGGCTGGATGCCTACCACCAACACCACCCCCACTCATAGGATGGACAATGCATGACACAACCAGCACACCACAACCTAGGGAATGCAAGAAAAAGACATCCCCCCAACACCATGACAAGCGTGTGTAGACTGTGTCAAATGCCTACAACACTGAACATGACTTTGAACATACAATGTGACCCACATATATGTGTGTGGCCCCCACAATGCAAGCAGGCCAAACCCCCATCATCACAGTGACCAAAATGTAAGTGTGGGGTCCATAGCTGAAGCACATTTTGAACAGTGTGGCAATGGGGTCCAAACCCCCATCATCACAGTGACCAAAATGAAAGTGTGGGGTCCATAGCTGAAGCACATTTTGAACAGTGTGGCAATGGGGTCCAAACCCCCATCATCACAGTGACCAAAATGTAAGTGTGGGGTCCATAGCTGAAGCACATTTTGAACAGTGTGGCAATGGGGTCCAAACCCCCATCATCACAGTGACCAAAAGGTAAGTGTGGGGTCCATAGCTGAAGCACATTTTGAACAGTGTGGCAATGGGGTCCAAACCCCCATCATCACAGTGACCAAAAGGTAAGTGTGGGGTCCATAGCTGAAGCACATTTTGAACAGTGTGGCAATGGGGTCCAAACCCCCATCATCACAGTGACCAAAATGTAAGTGTGGGGTCCATATCTGAAGCACATTTTGAACATTGTGGCAATGGGGTCCAAACCCCCATCATCACAGTGACCAAAATGTAAGTGTTGACAAAGAAAAAGCTGCAACTGCCAAACTGCATGGATGATTCCTGGTCACAGAACATAAAACACATCAGTGGCAAAGTAGTGCATGTGTCCCATTGCAACATAGATTGGGGGAGGCAAATACTGCAGTGCAAATAAGACATACCTTTGGCCATGTGCAGACAAACAACACCCATGGGGGCTGACACTGTCAACATTCATCAATGACACAATGACAGAAGTGACCATCAGAATGCAGACCCACATATTTGCACCAATGGGCACACAAATGCAGATACCCTGTGGAGACTGTAGATGTGAGGTGAACAGATACCATACCATGGCAGCAATGGGACACACAAACCATGATCATTGTGCTGACCGATGACCTAGGAGTCCCAGGGACAGCAGGGGAAACCCACCAAACTACATACAGCCAATGGCACACCCAAGATATGCCAATGCAGTGGTGCAGATGCACAAACACAAACAGGCAGACCCACACTGCACATCATACACAACAGGTGAGGTGGGGGGTGCCAGTGTCCCCAGGCAACCACACAACACATGAGGAGGCCTGAATACCAATCATACAGATGTGCATACAGTGCCACACAAAGGTAACTCATGGATCCAAATCCCCTATGTGGGCAAGCAGGCATTGTCAGATGAGAGGGAGCACAAATCACACATGTCACACAGGCACGTAGGAACAGCAACTGACAGAGCAAGACACAGACACACCACAGCACTACCCCCAGGGCCCCCACAATGTGGTGACCCTGGGCTGCATTACAATCCCACTGTGATGACAAAGCTAAATGTCGTTCACACTGTGAACTACAGTCATGTGTCCTGAGCAACAAACTACCATCACACCTACACAAGCACAAATCAATCAGCACGGCCAGTAAGCCAAGGCCAACATGGAGGCAGGGGTCTAGCCGGGCAACAATTCTCATCTGCACACACTCAACACCACACACCTCGACCTCCAACAATGTGCAGCAGTGAAGCACACATGCACTGGTGACATTGCACATGCACCCATGACTATTCCAGGGTGGTGGGTGGGAACCAAGGTGCAGAAACACATCACACATGGCCACTCAACAAGACTCCTGAATGTCTGACACACTGCACACTACGCTGTACATGGACATGACGGCAATACCACACCAACCAATGGGATCCCAGCCACAGTCACACACCAATGAAGAAGCCAAGGTCACCCACAAAGAACACACATAGACAACAACCAACATTGCAGCCCGGACCCTGAGGAGTGCCAGCAGTCACACACACAACGTGTCACAATCACTGAAAGATAACACAAACTGGAAATCACATGACAGGTGCAAACAACAAGTGCCAAGGGGAAACCTGACTGTGACCCATCTGCGTCTGCACACAAACTCAGCCCTGACAGCAAACACACCTATGGGTGACACCCTGATGACCAGTAATGTGCCATGCACCCACATCACAGAGAACCCAGGGAGAAGACTTTGGGGGAACATAGGTCAAGTCAGCAAGCATCACAAACAGGTACAACACTAGGGATCACAGCATGCACAGCTAAACGGAAGTGAACACACAGACATGCTCATACAACACACACCTTGGGCGCAGGCAATGTCACAGGAGTACACACTGCCATGAGGGGACTCCACTCCTGTGTGACGAAAGCTGTGCCATATGTTGCCTCAGTAGGGCCCCATCATGTCAGCTGAGCACTTGGTCACACAATCAACAATTAGCACCAAATGAAGGCTCCTGTCACATCAGCCTGGTCATGGAAGTGCCAACGAAATCATCAGCACAGATCCAACACACTTGTATAGCAATGTTGCACTGACAACACAGATGAGTCCTTCCCCATTGATGCCCAAACCTGCATGTCCAGTGGAGATGGCCACACGGTCAGGGAAGTAGACGAATTGAACAATGGCAGGCACAACAGATGTGCAGGGGTGGAAGCCACAGATGTGAAATTGCTAATGTAAGTAGGAAATCCCATTGCCAAATACTGAACACATGACACCCTCAGATGCTGCTATGGATGACATGGATACACCACAGGCTAGGACACATTCCCCCTGGACCACATGGGTTCCTGCACAGTAACACTTCATTATCATGAGACCAAATATCACCATCACTGCAGCAAGGGCATGGTTAGCATCATCAACAACATGTACATCAGAAGCATAAGCACTAGAGAACAGAAAGTTGCTTTATTCAGCATATGTGTTTTCAAAAGTGAAAGTCCAGAAAAAACACAAAGGCCAATGGCCAGTCCATTGTCAAAGTCCAAACAGGGTGACAGTGGCAGATGTCACCCTACGCATGCCTGCACTGCACAAAACCAGGGACAATCCACTACGAGGGGCAACCGGGGGGCAGGCCAGGCACCGCAGGGACAGGATCAGGGCTCACCAGGAGGAGGCAGGGAAGGGGTGGTGGGTGCTGGAGAGCCACTGACAACTGCAGTGGAGGTGTCTGACATGGTGTGTGCCGGCACAACTGGGGGGCATGACTCAGATGTTGTGGGTGCCGGCACGACTGCAGTGGACCCTGCAGATGGAGTGGACAGGTCCGCCACTGCAGTGCCCAAGTCAGACAGGGTGGTAGTGGACTCCACTGCAGTGCCTACCACCAGGGGAGGAGAATGGGGAACAGGCAAGGTGGGCTGGACAGAGGGGGAGGACACCCTCACCACATCAGTGGCACAGACAAGCGCAGCGGGGGTGTGGTGCCGGGAGAGCAAGTGGCAGGGGGAGAAGGCCGGATCCTCTTGGGGATGGTATATCTGTGGGTGGGGGAACCTAGGGCAGGGTGTGGTGGGGGCACCTGTGGAGTGGGGGCCTGACGGATGGAGGAAGGAGACCTGGTGCCTGAGCTGCAGGGCGGCGGCGGGGTCTTGCTCTTACGACTCCGGGGGGACTTGCGGGTGGGGGCCTCAGTCTGTCTGCACCTGGGGGAGGGTGTCCGGGGGCGAGGGGCACTCTGCTGTGTGTGGGTGGGCTTCCTCTTCCCCCTGAATGCTGTATCAGCTGGATCGGAGGGGAAGAGGCCGAGGTCACTGAGGAAGAGCCGCTGGGTCTTTGGGGTTGCAGGTGAGGCAAGGGAGGGTGCTTTGGAGGGAGAGGCAACTGAGGACTGCGCAGTGCTCGTGGATGCGTGTGTGTGTTCCAGGGCCCCATCCCCTGTGAGTCTGGTTTCAGTCCCCTGACTGTGCGTGCGTGTGCGTTTTGTTTGTGGCGTGTGTGTCTGTGTGCTGGACGTGTGTGTGCTGGTGTGTGCCTGTGCCGGTGTGTGTGTGCTTGGGACGGGTAAGGTGCTGGGGAGTGTGGATGGAGCAGAGGCAGGAGGGGTGAGGGACTGTCTGAGGAGGGACACTGCTGCCGTCAGGGAGGAGTCCATGGACCTATTGCCCCTCTGTAGGTCAGACATGCCCGATGAGATGCCCTCCATGAACGACACCAGCTGAGTCAACAGAGCGGTGTGCGCATGGAAGACACTCAGCATGGCTGTCTGCCCTACATGGAGCTGGCGAAGGAGGTACACAGACTCCTCACTCAGGGCAGCAGGGGACACAGGGGCATGGGGTGCGGTGCCTGGCCCAAAGGAGACACGCTCCCGAACATGGGAGCCTCCACGGACGTGGGGGATGGGAGCCGATGGGAGGGCGGTGGTGGTGCTGGTGGTGGCGGGGACAGCAACACTAGCTGGGGTGTGGTGGCTGCTGACACCCGCCTCCATAAGGGAGTCATCCTCCGAGCCGCTGTGGTCCTCAGCTGAGGTGGATGCTGCTGAGGACTCCTCGGTGTGGCTCCCTCGCCCTCCGTGCCACTGGGTCCCTCCGACCACTGCTCGGCTGCTGACCCAGTCTGGCTCTCCGGCTCCTCCTGGTCCGTGGAGCTGTCCCCTTCTGTGGCCGTGGATGTATCTGCAAACAATGGGGAAACAGACAGACATCAGTCACCTGCACCAAACGCACACACCACTGTGAGCACAGCACATTACAGAGCAAGCCCTGGCATCATTAGTTGAACATTGCTAAAAGTGCCCTAACTGAACAGGAGAAGCCAATTGTCAGTCTGATGCCAACCATGGCACTCACATGGCCTTGCACCCATCTGTCTGGTGTCTGTTGGATAGCAACACCCCAGTGTGGACACATGCACCACCTACACAGTAGATGGACAGTGCAGAGGACACGGTGTAGCATGTGGACATGCACACATCACAACTCTTGCCACTGAGTCAGTACAGGTTTCCGGATGAAAGGGATGCCCAGAGTCAAATAGGAAATGCATGTGATGCATATCAGCGACAGACACCATGATGCACCCATGTCCTGATAGCCATCGCCACAATGGTGTGCATGTAGCACATGTCACTCCCCTGCAGGACCACCAATAAGTAGACACATGCCATGGCGGAGGCATGACTGCTAAGTCATACATCACTGTCTCAGTGATGTATGACTTGGCAGCCAGACAACAACACTCTGCACTGTGTCACAATAGTAGGTCATGGGGAATGCAAGTCCTGGAGCTGCACAAGTGCACATGTACATCCCCCACACAACACATCATCTTAACCCTCATCTGTCCAGGTCATACCGATTGGACATATGGGAGACCTGTGACACTACCCTCTGAACCTGAGCCCCTCACAATCTGCTGTGAATGGGAAACAGCTGCCTGAACTTCACATTCGCATACCCCAGTCTGCACGGGCAGCTGATCAAACACCTATGTGACACACAAGTATCGTCTCCTATGGTCACATCTCCAGTGGCATGCTGAGTCCCTACCGAGAAACACCCCAGCAGTCCTGGCAACAAATCCACAGCACACTGACACAGAGGCAGACACCTGAGGGGTCAAATCACTGCGCACAATGTGTCAGTTGATACACGGGAGTGGGAGTACAGGTATATTGGATGGGCTGGAGTAGGCATGACTGTCCTGCCCCACATGAATGAGGGATGAGCCCTGGACAGTGGATAGCTGGCTATGTATGTGTGACACACGTAATCTGCACACTCCTGGGGCCCAAACATTGTTCCCACCCGCTGCATGGGTGTGTGCCAGATACCCCAGGCACATGTGGTGGCTCAGCTCAGCAAGTGGACCGCATATCAAAGCAACACACAGATTACATGTCCGAACACAGGCGTTGTGTGAACAATGGACCCACCCATGATGCCCACAACAGAGTTAGGGAAACAGATGCTGTCCCCCACCTTGAGTGAAGCAAACTGCAAGGACACAGTCCCAAGTGACACAATTCCCTGAATGTAAGGGCCACACCTGGGTATCAGATGAGGAGTGGGCAGTGCACAATAGAGGGACATGGCTCCTGGACAACATGACTGCTGTACTGTGGCAGTTTAACCAGGCCAGAGGAGGGCACATAGCATGTAATACAGAGTTCACAGTGCAGTCTTTGACTCACCCCCTCCTTGCTGCTGTCTGGCCTTCAGCTGCCCATCCAGGTCTGGAAACACCACCGCCAGGATCTGGAGCATGTGGGGGGTCAGGGTCCGTGTTCCGCCCCTCCTGCGAGGAGGCGACAGCTTCAGCTGGACCCGTGCAATCCTCCGGGTCCAGCCCCGAAGGTCCTGCCACCTCTTCTGGCAGTTGCGGATCCGGCGCTTGTAGACCCCCACGGACCGGACAGCCCGGACGATGTCCTTCCAGATCTCCTGCTTCCGATGGGCATTAACCTGTCAGGATGACAAAGTGAAAAGGCCATTACTACACATGCAACATATCCGTGCATGACACAGTTGTATATACATGTCTCAATCACAGGGGCACATGATGTACACAGGCAGTGCAACGCTGACCATGGACAGTTTGCCAGAAGTCACTACATGGTATCATTGCATGGGAAGTAAAACCTTGTTCAAATGCACTGTCACTGCACCATACCTGTCCAGTGCATGTCACTACACACTATGGGGGGTGACAACTACTCAGTGAGCCTGCTAGCCAGTGGCGTGCAGACTTTCAGCCTTGCTAGTCAGACAAAATGCACATTCAGAAAGGCAGTGCACAGAACATTCACCTGCTCCCCTGGTGTCCCATACAGCTTGCTGTACTGTGGAAGTAGGCTGTCCAGCAGGGCCTGGTTCTCCTCAAGGCTGAAGGCTGGGGCTCTCTCCACAGTACGTGCCATTGCAGGGTCCAAAGGGGGCAGGGACAGCAGCAGTGCAGTGGCAGATGTCGTCCTGGAGCATGTAGTGCAGGCAAGTGAGCTCTCAGGGGAACAGCCAGCAATATATATGTGCTGGAGAGGCAGATACTGTCCCATGTGTCCAAAGTGATAGGTCCAAGTCGTTTGCATCTTCTGAATCTGGCCAATCCATGGAATAGCAGCACCAATACACGCCCACAGCATCCTTCAAATCTTCAACTTCATGACATACATGATTTTGCAACATTGTTGTGGGTGACCAACTGAATTTCCAGCAACCGACTCGTTCGAATTTCGAAAACGCGTCCGTTGCCAGGCTAGGCCATTGTCAATGGGTGCGCACCGATCGGTCCATTGCTGTTCAACGCGTACAGGGGTACAACGCGTACCCGCACACATTGAATGCAATGGGCCGGCCGGGGGCACCGATCGGTCCATTGCTGTTCAACGCGTACAGGGGTACAACGCGTACCCGCACACATTGAATGCAATGGGCCGGCCGGGTGCACCGATCGGTCCATTGCTGTTCAACGCATCCCTGTACAAGTGACTGGCATATGTCACCATGCCTGTCTCAGATGAACATATGCCAGCCACAGATAGCTCCCAGGGAGTGAGGGGCACACCTACAACACGACAGCCTGTCCAAACTGTATCATAAGGCATGTAAGGCTGCATTTCCTATTGTGTGTATGTTGGTGTACATGTTGTCCTGTGGGTGTCACCTGGGGGCAGCCACCCCCAGGCTGTGCACGTGTTCATGGGGACAGGATCCTGGGTGTTACGTGTACATGACCACTGTGATGTGCAACTGTTCATATCTGTGCATGTGCCATGGTCACATTTCACGGTGGTGTATGTGTATGTCATGTCACATACCCCGTGAGTCCCATGTGGGACGGTATGTTTGAGCCAGGGTGTCCCAGTGGCACAATAGTGATGGTCCTCCACAGTCTGTGTGAATGTAGTGTTTACAATGTCTCTGATTTCATGTGCACAATGGGAGACAGTCTCCACATCCACGTTGTGTGTGCATGGACTTTGATGTTGTGCGTGTGTGTGTCACAGACGTCCATGTCTGTCCTGCAGTGGCAAGTGGGACCACTACCTGTGGGGGTCATGGTTGTTTTGCTGTGGTGTATACATGATACTCCATGTAATGCCAGTGTCCATGTGGCAATACAGGGTCCCTGGGAATGTACCTGTCGTTGAGCTGTGATGCCTGGGGCACATCTGTCCTCACATGTCACTGTGGGGGTGATTGTGACACGGCAGCAGGAGATGGGAACTGTGACACGGCCTCATGATATCCAATGGGCCAACCTGGGACTTATTGATGCCACTTGTTGAACCGTGATGACAGATGTTGGCCATGTATGTACCATACATGTCCTTACGGAACTGCACACTTCATGTAGTTGTGCCTCATAATGATGTATGTTGTGATATTGAGTGTGTTCAATGCCGCATATGTGGGGTGACTGACAATCTTGCTTTCTTCTCCTCTGCACTGCAGGGCTCCTGCTGTCCATAGACCATTCCCAGACCTGGCAACGATGGTGGAACGGGACAGCATCCGACGGTACCGCTTCACCAGGCAGCTGATTGAGGATTTGGCAGTGCAGTTGGCCCCACATTTGCAGCCTGGCCGGCCGTATCCTACAGCGCTGACCCCCAAGGTGAAGGTGATGGCAGCCCTACACTTCTTTGCCACCGGTACCTTCCAACATACTGTGGCGACTGCTGGTGGGATGTCACAGACCATGTTGAGCCGTGTGCTCCGCGATGTTTTGGAGGCAATGTTGCTATTCCTGAACCGGTACATCTATTTCCCTAGACTGCAACGACTCACTGACGTGAAGAGTGACTTCTATGCCCTGGGGAGGATGCCGCATGTCATTGGCTCCATTGATGGGACACATGTGGCTTTGGTACCACCACAGGCCCAGGAGCAGGCCTACCGTAACCGCAAGCACTACCACTCGGTCAATGCACTGGTGGTGTGTCTTGCAGATATGACCATCACACACGTGTGTGCCCGTTTCCCTGGTTCAGCACACGATGCCTTTGTGATGAGGAGTAGTCGCATCCCCAGGATGATGGCACAGATGCAGAACCAGCGTGCCTGGCTTGTCGGTGTGTACTGACTTTGTGCCATTGTGTGTGATCTGATCTGTAGTATTCCGCCCACTTTTCCAAGTCAGCTAATGTGCACTTGTCTGTCCGTAGGTGACTCGGGATACCCCAACATGCCGTGGTTGCTGACACCCCTCAGGAACCCTGTGACACCAGCCCAGATGCGCTACAATGAGGCACATGGTCGGACCAGTAGAGTGATTGAGCGGACATTTGGTCTCCTGAAGAGCCGCTTCCGCTGCCTGGACAAGACAGGAGGGTCCCTCCCATATGCCCCAGCGAAGGTGTGCAAGATTATCATCGTCTGCTGCATGCTCCACAACCTGGCAGTGCGGAAGGAGTTGCCTCTCATCCAGGATGACAATGACCAACATCCGCCACCTGTGGAGGATCCTGGCCTGGACCACGATGCCAGTGATGATGATGATGAGGGTGATGTCCGCACACAGCTCATCACCAACTTCTTTAGCTGAATGTGAGTATCCTGAGGTGTCATGTCAATGATGTGAGTTGGCATGATATATGTAGGTGGTGCTCTGGTGCTGTTGGAGTGTGTCCATGGGCTACTTGACTGGATGTGTGTAGCGATGTGTGCAGCGATGTGTGCTTACAGGTGGTCTGTACTCCCCAACAGTGTTGACATGCTAACTTGGTTCTGGGTGGGTAACTTGTAACATGTATTGTGCATGAGTTTTGCTGTTCTGTCCTGTTCTCCATTGCTTTTGACTGTGTGTCATTTCTGTCCTTCACAGGGTACTTTCAGATTCGTTTGGTCAACTGTGTCCACCGACGACATGATTGTACTTCCAGGGTGGTAGCTGTTGTGTCCCTACAGGTGATGTGTGCCAAACCCATGGACTTCCTTCCTTCTACAGTTGTTGACTGTGTGCCCGCTGCCAGGTGGGATTACCTTGCATCTGTAGTGGTTACGACATGTTGCAACTGTGTAATAAACCTGTGCTTCACTTTGTGATGTGCGTTGTCTGTGGTCACACATTTGACTGCCATTTGCTTACTGCACCTGTGGGCTACTTGACTACAACTGGGAATAGGTGTGGTGTCTGTGCATTGCACCGTCTTCCCTGGCAACATCAGTGTAGGCAATGAGTCAGATGGCCTAGGTGTGTATGTGTTGTGTAGCCCTGGTGGTGTGTCTCCCTCATATGTGTCACGTTGCCTTTACTCACATGCCTGTGTTGTACTTGTTGTTGCAGTTCGCATACACAGTGCAATTTTGCAGTTCATCATCCCCATGACAGCACCCACGTTGGAATCACAACAGAGGCAAGTATGGTGTATTAGTGTGTTTATTGTGATACATTTGTGTGAATAGTGCATAGGATGGTTAGTGCTGTACATATATATTGCAATCAGAAGTTCCTAGGTGAATTGAAAGTCCTGGTAGACAAAATCCCCAGTATCGGGGCCACAGTTGTCTGAGACATTGGTCCAACTTGTACTCCCCATGTCATGTGTGGGAGTTGTGTTGCCGTCAACAGGGTGAACAGTTTGTGCACAAAGGTGAACATCCATGAACAGGTTCAGGCTTCCTGGGGTTGCACTTGGCCATCGGCCTCTCACTTGCCCCTCCTCGGACGACCCCTCTTCTTTGGGGGGGCCCCTCAAGTACAGGCTGCTGCGGTGCAGGGGACTCTCCGCCAGAGTCATCCTCCCTCCCTGTGGCAGTTGCAGTTTGTTCAGCACCAGATGTTGTTGGCACACAGGGAGGTGTGGACTGGTTGCTGTTCATCTGGCGGAGGCATTGTAATATGTCCCTGTGCACCGCCGTCATCTCTTGCAGTGCGTCCCACTTGGACTCCACGCGGGACATGTGTGAGTCCAAGCGGGCATGATGGGCAGCCTGCTGCTGTTTCATGTCTCTGAGGAGCCCCACTACCTGGCTGAGATCTCCGGTGCTGGACTGGTACGCATCGGTCTATGCGTACCAGTTGTGGGTCATCATGCACACCAGCAACCTCTGCAAGCAGCGACCTCTGTCTCCCACCCCTCCCACCACCCCTGCCGACATGTGCAGTGCGTGCAGTGGCACGCACAGATGACCCTGGTCCCCCTTGGGGGTTGGTGGTGGTGGTGGTGTCCATGGCCCCACGTTGGTCCAGGGTCCCTGTGCTGGTGGTGCTCCTTGTTCTGTCCATGTCGGCAGGGATGGTATTTGTGGTGACAGTCGTTGGAGGGGTGGGTGCAGGGGGTGCAGCTGGTGGTCCTGCTGGTGCTGCAGCTGGTGGTCCTGCTGGTGCTGCATGTTGACTTGCACCGGATGTGCCAGGTTGGTCTTCTTCGTCCGAGGAGGGCAGAGGCTGTACGACACCAGTGAGCTCCGTATCCTCTTGAGCCTGGGACTGGGACTCCTCAGCGTCTGCTGCTGTGTCCCCATCATCACCTGTTTTTGGGAGACACACACAATGTATGTTATGTTTCTGCAGGCATCAATGGTTGACACACCTGACAGTTGTGACTGTGCCTCTGGGTGCGGGCCTGTACATTGCATTGTCCTAAGTTGTCACAGTCAGGGGTTGATATTGGTGTAGCACATTGTCCTGCATTATTTGGGCATTTCTATGTATTTGTTGGGGTGTGAACATGGTCTGCATTGGTTGTATTTGGTTGACAGCCGGCCCTCCTTCCCACCCAGCCAGTCAGTTATCCCACCATGGACTGTGCTTGCATTGCAGGGAGTGAAAGTTGTCTTTCAGGATGTCAGTCAGTGGTGTCCTGCTGTTGGTTGTTGCACAGTTGCCAGCAGGGCCTTGTGCTCCCCACAGCAGTAGCCAGTGTCAGCCATCTTGTCAGTTGTTTTCCACTCCCTGTGATGTGAGCATGGTTCAGGGTGGTGTTGATGGGACAGTTGTGAGGCTGAGCAATATCTGTGCCTACTACTCCCATCATGCTATTGCCTCCACCCCACTTCCCAGCATTCCCATACTTACTTGCTTTTGTGGGGAGTTCAGTGTGTGTGGGTGTGAGAGCAATGGCAAGATGGCTGACAGTGGTGTCCTGCTGTTGGTTGGTGTGCAGTTCCCAGCATGCCCTTGTGCTCCCCACGACACAGCAACAGTGTCAGACATCTTTGATGGGCCTTTCCACTCTCTGTGGGATGTGCATGCGTGAGTGTGAGCTTGCTGGGCCATGTGGTGGGGGATGTAGAGCTGTGCCTACGACTCCCATCATGATATTGCCTCCACCCCCTTCCCAGCATGCCCATGCTTCCTTCCTTTTGACTCTGCTTCCCTGTGGGGTGGGCTGCCTGTGCTGACAGGATGGCTGGGAGTGTTGTCCTGGCAGTTGTTTGGCTAAAAGTCCAAAGAGTGTCCCTGTGCTTCACACAACATTACCCAGGGTGGTGGTTCTTTGTGGGATCTTGAGTTAGGATGTGAGGCATTGCATTCTCCCAGGTGGGTTATGTGGAGTATGTGTTGAGGGTGTGTGTGAGGGGAGGTGCTTGTGACTATGGTCAGTGCTGCAAGTCCTCCTTCAAACCCAGCCAGATATCCCACCATGGAACGTGCTTGCATTGCAGAGAGTGCAAGTTGGCTTTCAGGATGTCAGGCAGTGGTGTTGTGCTGTTTGTTGGTGCACAGTTCCCAGCAGGGCCTTGTGCTCCCCACAGCAGTAGCCAGTGTCAGCCATCTTGTCAGTCCTTATCCACTCCCTGTGATGTGAGCATGGTTCAGGGTGGTGTTGATGGGACAGTTGTGGGGGTGAGCTATGTCTGTGACTATGACTCCCATCATGCTATTGCCTCCACCCCACTTCCCAGCATTCCCATACTTACTTGCTTTTGTGGGGAGTTCAGTGTGTGTGGGTGTGAGAGCAATGGCAAGATGGCTGACAGTGGTGTCCTGCTGTTTGTTGGTGCACAGTTCCCAGCAGGGCCTTGTGCTCCCACAGCAGTAGCCAGTGTCAGCCATCTTGTCAGTCCTTATCCACTCCCTGTGATGTGAGCATGGTTCAGGGTGGTGTTGATGGGCCAGTTGTGAGGCTGAGCGATATCTGTGCCTACTACTCCCATCATGCTATTGCCTCCACCCCCTTCCCAGCATGCCCATGCTTCCTTCCTTTTGACTCTGCTTCCCTGTGGGGTGGGCTGCCTGTGCTGACAGGATGGCTGGGAGTGTTGTCCTGGCAGTTGTTTGGCTAAAAGTCCAAAGAGTGTCCCTGTGCTTCACACAACATTACCCAGGGTGGAGGTTCTTTGTGGGATCTTGAGTTAGGATGTGAGGCATTGCATTCTCCCAGGTGGGTTCTGTGGAGTTTGTGTTGAGGGGTGTGTGAGGGGAGGTGCTTGTGACTATGGTCAGTGCTGCGAGTCCTCCTTCCCACCCAGCCAGATATCCCACCATGGAACGTGCTTCCATTGCAGGGAGTGGAAGTTGTCTCTCAGGATGTCAGTCAGTGGTGTCCTGCTGTTGGTTGTTGCACAGTTGCCAGCAGGGCCTTGTGCTCCCCACAGCAGTAGCCAGTGTCAGCCATCTTGTGAGTCCTTTTCCACTCCCTGTGATGTGCGCATGGTTCATGGTGGTGTTGATGGGACAGTTGTGGGGGTGAGCAATATCTGTGACTACGACTCCCATGATGCTATTGGCTACACTGACTTGCCCAGCATACACAGAATTCCTTCCTTTCAGTGGTCTTCACTGTGTGTTGGTGTTGTAGTGGTGGCTACATGTCTGGATGTGTTTGTTAGTTCTATTTGTGCCACTGCCTAGCTGTAGTTGTAGTTGTGTTTGTACATGTGATGACACGGTTAAATGTAACTTTGAGATGGCATGTGTTGTGTTTATCTGACTGACATACACATTTTGGGATGATTCTGTTCTGGTTGCTGTGTAATTGCTATGAGTGCATGGTTTGACTCTCCCCTTGACAGTGCTGTGTGTGTGTATTGTGGCAGAATATTGTGTACATTTGTTGTGTACTCACCAGGCTCTGGGATGTTCTCTAGTCCATAGACGCTCACTGGCGGAAGGATGGCCCGCACCTTCTCCTCCCAGGGCCTGAGGTATACTGGCTTGGCAGGAGGGCCACTGCCGGTGTATTGGCTCAGGAGGTAGTCCTTCTTGAGCAGCTCCCGTACCCTCCTGCGCACGTCATACCACCTGTTCTGGATGTCAGTCTTTGTGCGCAGACATGGTGATTGTGCGTTCACCCTGTTGATGATCCTCTCCCACATCTTGGTTTTCAGGGAGATGGGTGTCTGTTGGACCAGTGTGCCAAACAGCTGTGGCTCTACCCTGAGGATCTCGTCTACCAGGACTTCCAATTCACAATCTAGGAACTTGTGATTCTTCTTGGGGGGCATGGTGATGGGTGGTGATGGTGAGTGATGTGTGTGTTGGTGTGCAGGTGAGGGTTTAACAGTGTGTTTTGCTGGGTGTATGTGAGGTATCTATTTGTTGGTGTGCTGATGGTGTGTGGCTTGTGTGAGGGATGAGCTGTGGGTGTGTGGTTGCTGTCTGTTGAGTGCTGGCAGTAGAATAGCATTTGCAAAGGATCATGGTTGGGATTTGTGTCCTTTATATGGGTGGAGTTGTGGGTGTGTCTTTGTTCTCTGTCCCCACCCCCCCCCAGTATTTATTGGCTTTGTAATTGCTTGTTTGGCCTTTTTTTGTGTATTTTTCCTTAGTACTTTCTGTGCATGTTTGAAACGTTCTTGTGACCGAGTCGGACCCTGCATTTGTCTCGTACGGTCTTCTCCGTTTCGTTCACGCTGTGTTTGTGCAGTTTTCAATGCTGCGTACGCGTCGGTCGCGGTGTTTTGTGTTACTTCGGCTCGGTTTTGTATGCGTGTCGGTCGTACGGCTTGTCCTCCATACGACTCGGTCGTGGTTTTCGCGCCTTGCATCGTACTTAGCGGTTTGGAGTTCGCGTGTACGTTTCGGTTGGATTTGTTCCGGGTGCGTGTCGGTCGGTTCGATTCGCGTGTTTTTCTGGCCGGATTGCTCTTTTCCGTGCGGCTCGGTCGTTCGGCTTGGGTTCAGTACGTGTCGGTCGGATTTTGCACGCCTTGCATCGTACTTGGCGTGTCGGGCGCCACAGGTACGTGTCGGTCGGAATTAATTCCGGCTCCGAGTCGGTCGGTGCTTTTTCCGGCCCGAATCGGAATCGACCCCATAGTCAGTAGTGCTCAAACCCACTAGTGTGATAGATAGTGATGATAGAGCAGGTGCATCGGGTGGGCCAGCTGCTAGGCACACAAGGCATTCTTTTATCATTGTTCCTACCATGTTCTCCAGTTGGGGAAATCAGACTTTACTTAGTCTAACTATGCTCTTTACTACTCTCTGGTGACTGGTATGGGCCTACTGAAGAATGTGAGCGGTAAGAGGTGACAGATTTACCAGGTGGCTACCTCTGAGGTCTAACCCTTCAGAGTGCAAATTATTTTCTCACGTTTAAAGATTTTGGAGGCTGGCCAGCTTTTGTGAAGCACTGTGATTGGTTTGGTATAACAGCTTTGCATTATAATTGAAGGGTTGCTTGAATTGTTATTTTTCGCTTATCAATGAAGCTTTCATTTAAAGGAGACAGTCTGCAAAAAAATCAGAAATGACCCTAAATGGAGTACTACTCAAAAAGGTGAAATGTTCCCTTCCCTCAATAGTATTCACAGTAATGCCATAATACCAGGCAATGAGGTCACCTATGCATATTCTGGAAAGAAATACAAAATACAAATTAGAGCCACTTGTAACACCACAAATTGTGGTTGCCTGCTAAAATGCCCTTGCACCAAGTTATATGTAGGAACAATTTTAAGAAAAAACATCAAAATTTGTTTACATGTATTTAGAAGCAGCTTCAGATTCAAAAACAATAAGTCTCCAGTAGCCAAACATGTTAATGAGATCAGCCACAATATCAGCCAACTCAAATATCAAGTTGTAGAATAAGTTCAAATCAGACCAGACAGGAATAACAATAAACATTTATAACAGAGAGCAATGCGTTGGATAAGACTCCTTAGTAGCCAGCAACTTAAATGACACAATCACAAATTTGAACTAAATTGATTTGTTTAACAATCATCATGTGTGATTCTATTTTCAAGTTGATTGTTTTTGTCACTGCCACCCTTTCCCATATGGTGAGCAATTTGACATATTTGGTTCACTGGCTAGCATTCCATTCACAGTAGCCATTGCCAGTTCCATTCTTCTAAAATGGTGACCGCATTGGTTCGTTTGCCATTCAGCATTTCAACTTTGCACCACTTACACATCATTTTAAGGCCTGTTGCAAACTTGTAATTATATTTGCTTCAAGTGCAAGGACCTTGCACCATCACAAACTTCAACTTATCTTCAACTTCTACTTATCTTTTGACACATTCTACGCTATGCTGCTAGCCTGCTCGGAACCACTACCCATGACGCACTGGTCCTATGCCAAAAACACCAGACTAGTAAGATTTGTTCAAAGACCATGCAAAGGTCTTCACAACATGAACTTTTCATGTTTCTACTAGATTGTTTGTTAGAGAACTCATATTTTTTCGAACCTTTAACCTATTTCCTCACCCTTTCTGGGTTGTTCAGTATACCTGTGTGACAAAATACAAACCTTTGGTGTACTGTTGGTGCTACATGTGCACTGACGTTATATGTATCAAAGAAGGGGCCGTGCAAGTGTCTGCGTTACCTTCTGTAATATCAGAGTGCCCCTAGGGGATTTTACATAATAGTATCCACGTTAAAGTTTCCCAGCAATGGAGAGCCTCTTAAGAGTGTAGACCAGTTCCGGATCACCAAATAGGCAAAGTAGGCACCGGCCTATGGGCCCCACTCCTTTTAGGGGCCTTGCGACAACGGATCAAAATAATATTGATTTGATCTTGAAAGAAAATTACAATCAAGCTTTCTTAAATTGTTTCCAATTCATTTTTGTTCAATAACATTAATAGTGGTTAATGTTTAGTTTTGTGTAATAAAATTGGTTTATTAAAATTGTTGGTTGGCAAAATTAAAAACGTATTAGGAGATAATTTGCGAGGGGGGACCTGGAATTTTGACTGCCCAGGGGCCTTCACAGGGTTTTATCCGGCACTGGTGTAGACACTGTGTTTGACTGTCTCCCACCCATTGGTGGGCCTTCAGAGTCCCTGCTAAGGTTAGAGAAGCCCCCAACAGAGAAACTAGTGATCCATTGCTCTGAGTATCGGTGCTGCACTCACTGTCTGGAGCTCAGACAGTAGCGCAGAGAGTAAGCCCACGCAGTGCTCGATTGTGTTTATAGAGTAACGCGGCACATAGCCCTGGGGACACCCTCGTCCAAACCATATGGTAGACCATCAATGGTAATAATATTGGGCCCGATTCACAAAGGTAAACTTACACTTTTGTGTAAGTTTACTACTTTTTGGTATTCACAAAGGTAAACTTAGACCAAAAGTCTAACTTTAGTACATTTCGGTATTCACAAAGGTAAGTTACTACTAGTAAAGTTAGACTTTTGGTCTAAGTTTACCTTTGTGAATACCAAAAAGTAGTAAACTTACACAAAAGTGTAAGTTTACCTTTGTGAATCTGGCCCATTGTCTTTCCCTCCAATGCCTTCAGTTATAAAGTCACCAGGGCCTTTGGTTGCAGTCATTAGGCTCTCATTATTTAGATCCCATAAACTTATTTTCTGACATCATTCAAGTTTATTGTAGCACCTTTCTGCTTCACTTTTTTAGACATTTGACGTCCACTTACATTTACTGATGCCAGGTACTGCTAAACTCTTCCACTTAAAGGTGTGCAAGAAATATACACTGCAAAACTCCCAATTGTAATGTGCCTTAGGATACATTTTATGAAAAATCGGGTACTGAAATCTTATAGGCGTCCTGTTATATGTAAAACATTTATAAATAGAAAAACAATGTAATCTCGTTCTGCCTAAAAATATTCACCCCAGAATAAGGAAACAGCATCACTCTTGCTCAGCTGACTCGCTCTAGTCTTTTGAGCTGCAGTCGCTACTACTCCTTTATTTAGTCAACTACATTTTTAAATAACACAGCGACTGTGTGGCAAACACTAAAGAATTGGCTTCCATCCCCTTTAATTATTAGAACAAATAGATGCTCCTTGGCACCCACGATGGAAAATGACAAGTAGGGAGTGTTTTTTATTTAACTTCCTGCACACCACCGCCTTCACCTGTTGCCAAAGGAGAAGGAACTTCCTGCTCGTGATGCACTCTCATCTGTTGCATCATGTAGCAGGACTGCCAAATTTATAATGTACAATATCTCTTGTTAAAACAGTTGTATACCTGCCTCAGATCTCGGACTGATGTAGACCTGGACGGTAATGGGAAGTTCTCTGATTTCTGGGAGAGTTTCTCGATGCTATGATCATCACTGAGAAAATTCCAAAGGCGGGTTCTCCCACCCAACTCTAAAACAATAGCCGTCATTGATCCATTTTTTCCCCTTTAGGTATGATCTAATTGCCTTGGAGCGCCCACGTTTCACATTTAGAGGATCAGAATTGTGTATTTCTTATAGTATCCAATAGTATCACGAGATACCTGAAGTGGTGACTCCACCTCGGTGCATCTGACTGCATTAATGGGAGACAAAGATACATGTGCTATCTTACCATATATTTCTGGTGCACTGTTGAGGAATCTTTCTTCCACACCTTTCGGGCCGTCTTAACAGCATTATAGGCCCCCGGGCAAAGCAGTGCACTGGGCACTGCCTACACAACCGCTCACAGGAATAAAAATGATCAATTAGTGTTTAATTCTGGTCTGCATGGGGCCCTTATGCTCGCGAGCCCCCAGTCAAGTGCCCAGTGTACACATGCGTTAAGACGGCACTGACACCTTTTTACATTTTTACACAGCTGGTAATTAATTCCCTTCTTCTAAACTAACATTTTAATCACCATTCACACCAGCTGAGTTATCTTTCCATAGAACTGAGTACAAGTAAGGTGAAATTAAATTGACTCATGCTTGAATGTGTTAATTTCGATCTGCCTGATTAATAGTGGTTAGGTTTTTCAGCACCCGGATTTACAGGGTGTGGGAGCAGCAAAGTCCCATGCCGCCTCTTGTTCCAATGGGTGAAGAAACCAATGCTTTCCCCTTGGCCACTCCCCTCACACCCTTCCCTCGCCCATAAGCCACACACTAGCCCTGCATACATTTACCGCCTGCTTAGATCAAGTGGCAAACTTGGCCCCACATGGTGATTCCCCATTCCATGGAGTTTTACTCATAACTGCAATATACTAGGGCAACTTTTCTTCACGGAAATGGTAACATTGCTGTGATTTCACTGTGTGGTAAAATCACCCCCCAGTCTCCTGAAACTCTTAATTAGGGCCAAATTAGGTATTGATACACTTCATTAGACCAACAAAACATATAAAACAAATGAGCTTTTGTGTTCACCCAGAGAAAATATTAAAGAGCTAGCTTTTCCTGGAAAGGCTCAAAAATTCATCCTTCTAATAGTCAGTTTTTGTGAGTGAGGAGATGCAGAGAGCTATGATCCTGTCAAATCTTGGGTGAAAAGTGTTTAATTTGTGCCAGTGGTTGTAGGAGGAGGACACCGGGACTCCGTTTTGGCTACCAGCAGGAACTCATTTTTTATCATCAGACTATGACTCAAAGCAACAGAGAAAGGCAGAAAAAAGAGAAAGAGGTAGGATGAGAAAGATAGGAATACACAGACAAGGGGAATAAAAAGGTGAAAAAGAACCTGCAAGAGTGAGCTTAAGAGACAGGAAGTCTAGGGTGGTGAGGCATGAGGTGGGTCAAGAGTAGGCAGCCTTAGTATTTGGCAGCTCCGGCATTTAGTAGTGCTGGCAGTTGGTTCCTAAGAAGAACTTTAGAACTTTGGGCCTCTATATTTATCTATTTTTAGTCAAAAAACGTTCTGCCTGTCCTGTCAAATGGGAGTAAGCAGACACTATCTTTTTTTGTATCATGGAACTAAGAACATAGAAGCAAACTCTTCACGGTGGGAGTGACAAAGGATGTGACAGAATTAGGCAACAAGCGTTAGCAAAGACAAATGGCTTAGGGAATTCATTTTGCGTGTCAACCAGGAGGGGCAATCAACATGGACATGGCAGGAGGGTATAAAGCGCTATGATGTGGCCAGCGCTGGCTGCATCATAGTGTTTTCTTTTTGTTATTGCGGATCGGGACAGACCAACCACGAGGTTCTGCGGGAGGAGTGTTGGAGGGGACAGCAGGAGGAGGGAGGGAGTGGCAAGCAACACAAGGGTCCCCTGGAGGAGGACCGATGAGAGCAGCAAGACTACAGACAGCGGGAGGAGAGCAGAAGAGGAACGGGCAAGCAACAATGTGGAGTGAGAAGGGTAGGAGACAGTCTGAAAAGACATACACTCCTGTGTGCCACAAGTAAAATAAAAAGAAAGCACCTCAGAAAGTGCATGACCAATGGAATTACACCAGGCACTGAAATGAAGCATCCCTTGGTCCATGCTACATGGATCAGACAAATATACCAAGAGAAAGTGATACCTGACGGTGCTGACCAAAAGAAGGAAGGAGGAACTGAGAGTGACGAGGAAGTCAACCAATGATAAGTAATTGGTGGCCTGTAAGCCCTTTTTAGATATTCTTTTAAGGAAGAAAAGATCTTACAAGCGGCAGAGCATGTGCTGTCCAAGGCAAGGCCTAATAAGGGCCTGATTAAAAGTTCAGAGGACGGGTACACCGTCACAAATGGGACGGATATCCGTTTCACCTTATTAGAAGTGTCATAGGATACAATTCCCTTGCAATAATGTGGAAGGGATAATTGTCACGTTTCTGCTAAACTCTAAACCAGGCCCAAAGATCTGGTTCCTAAAATGAGTGCTGGGGCTCACTGCCTACAAAGACCTGCACAAATTAAGCGCTCTCCCTGGTCTTTCATCAATCACCAGCATAGCCTGGTTTGAGGGGAAGTAGCCATCTACTCTATGGATGGACTGTACATTTCAGATAAACACAGACATCAGAAGAAACTGGTGCACTACTGGATGACTCTTAATGCAATATGGGGCACATTTTTGGACTAACAGATACTAAAGTCGACTGGGAAAAAATCACAGGGCAAGCCAGAAAACGTTGACAGGGGTCCGATGCACAGGTTTCCTTACCTTGTGAGGAATATTGTTCTTAACAAAAGTTGAAAGGTTTAAAGTAGAAGTCGGCAACTGTGGCATGATATGCTCAAATAAATGACAAACAAAAATTATATTGTTAGGTCTTACCTGTACAGTTAAATTCGTCTTCTCCATTAATACAGTCAAACTCTTCGTTACAGAGATACCTCTTGTGAATACACGTGTCTGAATGACAGTGGAAAGCATTTTCACCGCATTCTGTTCAATAAATGAAACATTTATTTTCAGTTGAATGCACTTTGGTCATTTAATTTCTATCAATTTAATACTACATATTACATCATAGTATAGTAGGAAATATAGTCACATTCCATGAGACTAGCCATACATTTAGAAAACGGAGGCTTAGTCAATTGTTTTGTAGCTTGGCCTAATGTTTCAAAAACATACACAAACAAGGTTATACCATCGGCAATACAGTGCTTTATATATAACATAACATAACATAATAAAACATAACATAACAACATAACATACAACTAAAGCGCATAGGCTCTTTGTAGAGGAAAAGGACAGTTCTTGTTCCTCAGCCTTTGCACTAAATAAAACAAGCAAATGTCCATGTCAGCTAAAGGTATGATGCTCAAGATATCACTGTATTGAACAAGTACATTTGTGTCTGTTCTCGCCTTCCATGGCCCAAAAAAACTCACCAGGTTCCGCGCATGCTGCAAAGGTAATTGTCTGTCTGCATTTTAGACTAACTTTCCTGGCAACATGAGACAATCGGACCCAGGACTGTATTTGATAACACTGGATTCATCACTGATAAACAAAGAAGTAGCTAAACTTTGGTGTGAATATGAGGAGATCTATTCTAGAACAAATCCTCCGTTGGTGTGCTATTGCCAATTGCAAAAGTAGATTAGCACTTTGGTTTCAATGGGTTTATGCAGCGGGCAAAGTCCTTTCCATGGTCGTAGTAGCAAACGAATGCAAGGCTCAGTTGGCGGAAGAAAGGGCTCTCTAGGGCTTTACACCAAAAATGAGCTTTGGTTCTGGTGCTGATGTAGTTTAGGACATTTGGGTAAAAGAGCGGACTCCATTGTGAAGCCTTAGCTCTCAACATTTGTACTCAACCAAATCCCTCCTCCTAAAGGGTGAATCTCAGGCAGTCATGTGGAAGGATGCGAACTGATATCTGATAGCTAGTACATGAGATGTAAACATTAAATACAAATACAGGGTTTTACAATTGTGAAAGATCGAACATTAGAGCCTAATCACAAAGGGAAAATTATATGAAAGTAGATCTATGCCTGTAAATTTCTGCTTACACTTTAAAGTAATTTTACTGTTTTTGGCTATTCACCATTGCAAAGTGTGAAGGTACTCTAAAGTGTAGATATAAACGTGTCCACCCAATGAAACCAGGGGCGGAGCCATATAGGAGTGTAAAGTTACTACTTGTAACTTTTCACACATAGACGGAGATCTCCACCAACTTGATGGGGATCTCAGTCACTGGGGTGGCGATCTCCCCATGGAAAAGAAAGGGAAAAATTATTAAAACTTATTTTTTTTAAATAAAAATATATATTATATTTACTTTATTGTAAAATATAAATGCAAAATAAATTAACATAATTATGTTTACCCTGGAGCTAATAAAATAAAATATTAGAGTTCATTACCACTTCAAACGAAATAATTACATCATTTTAATATATTAAGTTATTTGATAAATGTTAACTTTTAAACAAACTACAATAAAACATACTACCTAGCAATTTTATTTTTAATTAATATTTAGTAAATGTAGGGAAAGTGTTGGATAGCATAGAGGTAAAAATTACTATTCCCACTCCAGAGAGTGCAACAGTAGGGAAAGTGTTGGATAGCGTAGGGGTTAAAATTACTATTCCCACTCCAGAGAGTACAACAGTAGGGAAAGTGTTGGATAGCGGAGGGGTAAAAATTACTATTCCCACTCCAGAGAGTGCAACAGTAGGGAAAGTGTTGGATAGCATAGGGGTTAAAATTACTATTCCCCTCCAGAGAGTGCAACAGTAGGGAAAGTGTTGGATAGCGGAGGGGTAAAAATTACTATTCCCACTCCAGTGAGTGCAACAGAATGGAAAGTGTTGGATAGCGGAGGGGTAAAAATTACTATTCCCACTCCAGAGAGTGCAACAGTAGTGAAAGTGTTGGATAGCGTAGGGCTAAAAATTACTATTCCCACTCCAGAGAGTGCAACAGTAGTGAAAGTGTTGGATAGCAGAGAGGTAAAAATTACTCTTCCCACTCCAGTGAGTGCAACAGTATGGAAAGTGTTGGATAGCGGAGGGGTAAAAATTACTATTCCCACTCCAGAGAGTGCAACAGTAGTGAAAGTGTTGGATAGCAGAGAGGTAAAAATTACTCTTCCCACTCCAATGAGTGCAACAGTAGGGAAAGTGTTGGATAGCGTAGGGGTTAAAATAACTATTCCCACTCCAGAGAGTGCAACAGTAGGGAAAGTGTTGGATAGCGGAGAGGAATAATTTACTATTCCCACTCCAGTAAAATAATTAAAAATAATTAACAGACAATTAATTAATTTAAATGTTTTTGACCTCCCACCATATTCCCCTATAAATAACACCACCAATGTTGTAAAACATAACACCATTAACATAATTAATTAAATAATTAATTAAAATTAACAAACAATTTAAAAACAATGAATAATAATTTAATTCACACAATTAGCAGTATAAATCAATTTAAAATAAATTTTATAATAAAAAACATTTAAAATAATATAGAAATTAAATTACTTACCAGCCTACTCCCCTATCAGCACACAACCCGCACTTAAAAAACCACACAAATAACATAATTAATAATTAATTAATAATTATTAATAACCAATTAATAAATAATTAACAATATATTATTTACCACAATTTACAATATAAATGTGTAAAAACATAAATATTAAATAATTAAAAATATAAATAAAATAATTATTATTAAATCACTTCTCACCCTAAAAATAACACAATTTACATATTTACCAATTAATTATTAATAATTAACAAACAATTAATAACGAATTACTAAATTATTTACCACAATTAACAATATAAAATAATAAAAACTTAATTATTAATCAATAGAAATTATTAATTAATTAATTATAATTAAATTACTTCCCACCCTATTCCCCTATAAACCCACAACCCGCTCGTAAGAAAATAAAACAATTAAGATATTTACTAAATAATTAAGAATAATTAACAACCAATTAATAACTAATTGATAAATTAATTACCACAATTAACAATATAAAATATTATATATATAAATATGAATTAATAAAACATATTAATTAATTAAATATAATTAAATTACTTCCCACCCTATTCCCCTATAAACTCACAACCCGCTACGGAATAAAAACGCAACATTCAATTAAAAATTATTAATAATTTCTAAAAATTATTATTAAATTTACTATAATTAAATTACTTCCCATTTATTCCCCTATATAAACTCACAATCCGCTACAGAACTAAAACGCAAAATTTACTTTAAAAAAATTAATAACTTCTAAAAATGTAATACATATATTAAAAAAAAATACAATACTTAACCAAAAATATAGAACACGTACATTTAAAATACATACTAAAATACATAACACTAATATAAACATCGATATTATTAACAACGATATTTTTACAAACAATATTACTGACTTCGATATTTATGAAAACGATATTTCTTACCTTCATGTCGATATTCTGGTCACCGATATTCTTGATGTCGATATTCTGTCCCTTCGATATTTCCAACTCGATATTTTTGTACTTCGAGATTAAAAACTCGATATTATGTCTGTGCACCGCAACACTTTTCAGTGCGCCCTCTTTGTGACACCATGGATGCGACGTATTTACTGTACTGTGCTCCGTGTCGCAAGGATTTACAGATAGGTCAGTGTTCCTGACGTATCTGTAGGCGCAAAAGTGGTGCAACGCTGGGGTGTGTCTGAAAACAGACACAACTCCAGCAATGTGTCCTTTCACACGGGGCATGCCCCATGTGAAATGGCCTGCGTCACTCCTTACGCCGGCTGTGAGGCGGGCGTAAGGATTTGGAGCTTTGGCTTCCTAGAAGTGTTGCAGTGAAATCTTATAGATTTCACAGCGACACTTCTACGAGACTTTTCTGATTCGGAACGCCCACCCTGCATACAATATACCTGTCGCAGGTATAATGTAGCGTAGAGGTTTACAAAGTGACGCATCTGCCTAGATGCGTCACTTTGTAAATATGGTGCATATTTTACGCTGCTGCAGTGTCACAAAAAGTGACACAATGGCGGCGTAAAGGGCTCATAAATAAGGCCCAAATGACAAACTTTTGCTAAGAAGACATTGGCTGCTGCAAAGAATGTTGGTGTTGCCAAATACCATGGGTGCGAAAACTTGGTTCAACCTGATTCCTTTTTCATTCCCACCAGACACTACTCCCTATCTCTTAATTTCAATCTGCAGGTTCTTTTTCATCCCTGCTTTCTCCTTTCGTCACTTGTTTTCCATCTTTCTCTTCCTTTTCCTTTCTCTTTTTTGTGTTTTTCTATCTTTTGCTCTGAAGGCAAGCCTGAAAGGGAAAAATAAGTGCCGGTCCACAAAAATGATTGCCGGGGAACCCCACCTGCAACACCCGGTTCACATTGACAACTGACTGTTGTCCTTCTTTACATACTACAAAAAGCTGTTTCTGAAACGGGCTCTACAAGATGCATAAACTGGGAATAGCACCATAATCCACAATAAAACCATGTGGAATGGAATAATGGAACAAGAAAAAGGAAGCATTAAAAGTGACACTCTTTTCAATGTCTGTAATCCAGATCTAAAAGCCAACTGAAGGGAAATGCATATAAAACACACTTCCAGGGGGGCGTGGCCAGGAGCGTCAAGATGGCGGTCGCACTTTAGGAGTGCTCTGGACCCCTCCGTCATCCCCTCCTAATCCGCCACCATCGGGATATCCTTGAACCCCAGACCTGCTTGCCCGACTGCCCCGGGCTCTGGAATCCGGTTTGGAAGCAGCATTGAGAGCCTCTGAACGCCACAGTCTGCTGTTGCACCGGGAGCCAACCTCGCGGCGAAACTAAGATGGCGGCCCTGCGGCGGTGTGCGGCGGCGAGCCCCTGATCTGCCCTGAGCCCCGGACCTTCCTTGAGCCCCGGAGCTGCCTTCTGTGTGGTGCGAGCGGGCCCTGGAAGCCTTGGGCGCCGCAGAAGCCTCGGAGCTGCCTTGGGCCCCGGAGTTGACTGCTGTGTGGTGCGGGCGGGCACTGGAAGCCTTTGAGCGCCACGATCTGCTTTACACCGAGGGCCGGCCTCGCGGCAGAACTGAGATGGCGGCCTGCGGCGGTGAGCGGCGGTGAGCTCCTGGTCTGCCTTGAGCCCCGGAGCTGTCTTGGACACCGGCGCTGCCTGCTGTGGGGTACGGACGGTGGGTCTCCGAGGGGCTGTTCACGCCATCCTGCTCAGCCCTGCGGTGCCGGACGCCCCCCGCCGTTCCAGCACCGGAGAGTACCTGACTGCCTGGGGAGCTGGAGGCGGCCTGACGAGACCTGAGCACCGCAGTCTGCTGTTGCACCGGGAGCCGGCCTCGCGGCGAAACTACGATGGCGGCCCTGCGGCGGTGAGCGGCGGTGAGCTCCTGATCTGCCCTGAGCTTCGTAGCTCCCTGCGGTGTGGTGCGAGCGGGGCCTGAAAGCCTTGAGCTCCGCAGAGGCCCCGGAGCTGCCTTGAGCTGCCTACCTGCCTGACCTCGGTCCCCGGGCCTTCCCGGGAAGCAGTATGGGTTGCATCCGGGCGCTACGGGCGGCCCCGGCCGAGATCCCGGCCTCGAGGTGATATCAAGATGGCGGCTCCGCTGTGCCGATCTCCCGGCCTGATCTGATGCTCTGAGCTCCCGGTTCCCTCCTGGTGTGTTCCGGAGAGGGGGATCCTGAGGAACTGTCTGCGCTACTCCGGAGGGTATCTATGCCGCTTCTCCCTTCCCAGCGGTGAAGGCTCCCTGGCTGGGTGCGGGACGCTGGGGGAGCTTGCTGAGGTCCAGCCTGCCGCGCCTCCTGGGGCGGATCCTGTGTTGAGGCGACGCGGCGTCCCGCGATCTGGAGGTGATCGACTGCTCTCGGACGGCGGAGGAGGCGGAAAGCGCTGCTCGCCTCCCCCGAGGCTCCCGAGCTGTCCTGCCCTGGTGGGAGCCCCGGGAGTTGCCGGCTTTGAGCGCTGGGCCTGTGGCCGGCAGCCTGGTGGGGCAGCGAGTGCTGCGGTTGAACGGGTGGTGGCAGCGGGGGCGTGTAGTTCCACCATACGCGCCCCCCTCCCCCGCGCTGCTCTGCGGAGGCCTGGATGGCTATTGAGAAGGCCCTGCGCTAGACGTGGAGGCCCCCCTGTCCAGGAGGTGATTCCACACTGGGAGTGGCTGCGAGACCTGAGGCAGACGATTTCACGGCCCGACTGTGACCTGATGAGGTGAGGAGCTTGAGGGCCTGTGTGCTCCTGGGTGGTGGGGGAGTTCGGCCGTCATTCGGGCGGCAGGGAGGGTTCCCCTCCCCCCCACCGCTTGCCGCATCCTGAGGTGTCCTGCCCTCCACTCCCTTGGCTGGTGGCAGTGGCCCCGCGTTGTGCGGCATTGACTTCCCACTGCGCTGGTGGTGTGTTGGGGGCGCCTCGGCCGTTGATGCGAGCGGCGGCGCTGAGTGAAGGGACTGCCGCCTGCCCGTGAGCCACCGTGTACCCGGTGAGCGGAGCCTTCCGGAGGTCTCGACCACCGCATCGGGTGGCGGGTGACAGGGGACCCTCTCGTTCTCCACCTCTTCTCCTCCCTGCAAGCCTGATAGGCTGCGTCCTGCTCCTCTTCAGCCTGTGCTCTGGCTTCGGTGCAGACCCCGGTCTGTCTGTCTGATTCCACGCAGCTGCACCCTTCCTGGGGATACGAGAAGGGCCTAGGGAGGGAGCTCTCGGCGGGGTTCGGTGTGGGGGGGCCTCTCCTCCCAACCTCATCATTCCCTTCTCCCTCCTCCTGTCTACGCACCGGAATCCTGCTTGGACCCCCTGCCTCCCTGGACTAAGGTCATGGGTAGGGACAAAGCATCAAAGACCCCCGCCACCCAGACAAATATAGACCGGTTTACTACTACCGACACCAGGGCGGCTGGGGGTCCCGCAGACAAAGAAGCCCCCCCTTCTGCAGACTTGCCCACTATCCTCCAGGCCATCCACGCCTCGCAAACCTCGGTGGAGGGAAAGATTGCTGAAGTCCGGGTTGATGTGACCCTCATCCGTCAGGACCTTCGCAATGCTACGGCCCGGATTAAAGAAGCCGAATCCCGTATCTCCACTGTGGAGGATGAGGTGCAACAGCTTAAGGACCAGGTTGCCCACCTCCCGTCCCACACCCAGGAGCTGCACCGGCGGGCAGAAGACGTTGAAAACAGGTCCCGTCGCAACAACCTCCGCTTGGTGGGATTTCCAGAGGGTGTGGAGCAGGGCCGGGCGGCCGAATTCGTGGGACGCTGGCTGCGCTCCTGGATGCCCGAGGGTTTGCTTCACCCGTGGTTTGTGATCGAGCGAGCACACCGATCGCTCGCGCCTAGGCCACAGCCAGGTGCGCCCCACAGACCGATCATACTGCGGATCCTCAACTTCAAAGATAGAGACTCTGTGTTGACCGAAGCTCGCAAGCAACAACGTCTCAAATGCGAAAATCAATCGATCATGATCTTCCCTGACTATACCCGCGAGGTGCAGGGCCAATGCCGCTCCTTTGGGGACGTCAAGCAGAAGTTGCGTGCTCTTAACATACAATACAGGCTCCTCTTTCCAGCTCGCTTGAGGATTGTGTTCCAAAACAGAACTATTTTCTTCGACTCCCCCGACGAAGCCTGGACCTGGGTGACAGAAGAACGCCCCTTAAAATCCACTGCGCATGCCCCGTCTCCCGTGGCCGGTGCTGGAAGTCCCAGTCGACATATCCCGGCCCCCCGGCCACAGCGTCATCGCTCCCGCAGGCGGCGGGGCCAGAGACGAGCCCGTTCACATTCGCCGTTGGGACCTACTCGTCAGTCGACATCCGGGGCGCCTTCCGGTGGTCTTCTTGCGCTGCGGCACTCTGGCTCCTCGGGCCACTCAGTTCCCGGAGATATCTCACCTCGACCATCACTGTTGGATCTACCTGATACTGATCTCTCTCGCATCCCGACGCTCCTCACGGGTCCTGCTTGAACTCATCTTCGCCTTCCGGATGCGCTTAAGGCGGCGGATGGGTGCCGCACTTCCATTAGCGATTAACTTTCACCCCCGATGGACAATGCCACGAACATCCTACTGAGAGGAGGGGTCCTCCACGATTCCCCATTTCCAAGCGTTTTAGTTTGGTTGTCTAGTTCTTTTCACTGTTAGGGCGACAGATGCTTCTGTTCTCGAAGTATAGGGAGGGGGGAGGGAGTTGGGTTGGGGGGGGGCCGTGGTCCCGAGTTGATTTTGTTGCTTTGTTTGTCTATTGTACCAGCATACATTTCCAGCTACACGACAGGCGCGCACGGCCCCATTCTGTGGCATTGCACCCACTACTTGGTGCACCCGCATCACTCTGCCCACACTGGCCACTCGGGCCAGGCGTCCTGCCCTATGCCTGTTTTCTCTATGTCTGACAATCGTGCTGCGAAAGCGTCGCTCCACATAATGTCCTGGAATGTTAACGGCTTGCTGGATAAGGTCAAGCGCACAGCGGTCCTGCGCTATGCTCAGCGTCACACTGTAGATATCCTGCTGCTCCAAGAAACCCACCTGGTGGGCAACCACTGCCCCTTCCTGGCACGTTATGGCTATGGCGGAGTCTGGTGCGCCGTGGTCTTCCACTCGTGGTGCTCAAGGCTACCCATGACTCGAAGGGCTGCTTTCTCCTCTTGGAGGGTAGCTTGGGGGATCGACCTCTGAATTTACTCACTGTATACTCTCCCCCCTCCCTTTTGGCCTCCACGCTTCAACGTCTCACCACACTGGTCGCCGCCCTGCCCTTGGGGATGACTATCGTTGGGGGAGACTTCAACGCAGTAATGGACCCTAACCTTGACACTGTGGCTGCACCATCCACCTCCAGGGTCACCCAGTCTACCCTCCTGTCGACCTGGGCTGCCACCCTGGGTCTTGGGGATGCTTGGAGGCTTTGGCACCCGACAGCCCGCCTTTACACCCACACGTCAGCTTCCCATCACACGCACGCACGACTTGACTATATTTTTCTGCCGGCCCTGGACTGTAGAACGGTCCATGACGTCGCCATCCTCCCTAGAGGTCTATCGGACCACTCCCCAGTGGCGCTGCAGGTGGGCAGTCTCCCGATGTCCTCGTGCCTGATCTGGCGGCTGAACGCTTAGTTCCTTCAGGACAAGGACTTTAGAGACCAAGTGGGAGACGAACTCCGCCAATACTTTACCACCAACCATGGATCGGTTTCCTCTCCTGGCACCCTATGGGAAGACGGTAAAGCCACCATCCGAGGCTTCGCCAAGGGCCAACTCAAACTTAAACGTACGAAACAGGATTCCCACCTCACACTCCTGGAGGCCCAGGCGGCTTTAATCGATGCTCAGCCCCCGGAGGAGAGATCGGAGGCCCAGGACAGGAGGCTGATGTTTCTGAGAGACGAGATCAAGCAGTCCTCCTTGGAGGCGGCCAAACTGCTGTGGAGGTCCTCCGTGGCACGAGTATATGGCTGGGGAGACAAAAATGGGAAACTCCTGCATCGTCTGGCTACTTACCCAATGGCCAACCGAATCATCCCTGAGGTGATCGACTCAGACGGAGTGACCCAGCGTGCCCCCGCCGCCGTGGCCCAATGCTTTGCCACTTATTACGCGTTCTCTATGCCGCACAACCTCCTACTCTCTCGCTTCCGGAGCTCCTCCGGTGCGAACGACTCTCCCTTCCGCGACTTAGCGAGTCTGAGGCGGAGGCGCTGGACCTCCCGGTCACCCCGGATGAGATCAATGATGCCATATCACGTATGGCTGCGGCCAAGACACCAGGACCGGACGGACTCCCTCAAGAGTTCTACGCGACCTATCGAGACACACTGATCCCCCACCTCTTGGAGGTGTATCAGGAGGCGTCTGAGCAGGGCTCATTCCGTCTCGAGACGGATATGGCCACTATTGTGGTGATTCCAAAATCTCAGCCCCCCTCGAGGCACTACCCCGATTACCGCCCTATCTCCCTTATCAACCCGGAGCTCAAAATATTTGCCTCGGTCCTAGCCAATCGCATACGGCCATATTTGGCCAAACTGGTCCACCCCGACCAGTGCAGATTTATGTCCTCTCGGGAAACCCGGCCCTGCCTCAGGCGCCTCCACCTTGCATTGGCGAACCGGCAACAGCTGACCCCCTACCTATCCTTTCTTCTCGTAGATTTCGAGAAAGCATTCAACTCGGTGGACTGGGGCTATCTCGAGGAGGTATTAATAGAGATGGGTTTTGGGGCCCCTTTCCGCGGCCTGGTTAAGACACTTTACTGCAGACCCAGGGCCCAGGTACTAGTCAACGGAGCCCTCTCTAGGCCCTTCCCCATTAAAAGAGGCACGAGGCAAGGATGCCCCCTCTCACCCCTCTTATTCGCGCTGGCGATGGAGCCCTTTGCCTGTCTTGTATAGTCTGATCGGCTCCTCACGGGTTGGATATGGCCCGGCTTAGAGGAAGATAAGATTGCCCTCTACGCTGACGTTGTTCTGCTGTTTCTAGCAGATCCAGCTCAGTCGGGACCCCGATGCCTCCGAGCTCTGAGTCTCTTCGAACAAACCTCTGGTCTCCGGCTGAACTCGGCTAAATCCCCTTCACCCATCAAGAGAGTGCTTTGATTGGCAGTCGTCGATACCTCTTCGTCGGCAGTCCTTCAAGTATCTGGGAATTTGGGTGGCCCTCCTCCCTGAGCTTGCTTGGTCTCTCAACGTCACCCCATTGGTGAAGAAAACCCGGGCAGACCTCCTTAAATGGCAAACTCTGCCACTGAACCCTATGGGCAGAATAGCTCTATTCAAAATGATGGTCTTGCCCAGGTTCCTTTATATGCTTCAGAATACCAACCTCTCCTTCTCGCGGTCGTGGTTCCGTGACCTGGACAGCATGGCCACCAAGTTCTTGTGGGGGGGCCGTAGGCCTCGTCTGGCCCTCGCCCAGTGCCGGATCCCACCATTTGACGGCGGTCTGGGGATGACGAATCTCTATCTTTATTATTTAGCGACTCGGCTCCTCAACGTCCATGACTGGTTTAACGGTGGCTGGTCTGACCCGGCATACCGCTTGGAACTACATCTCCTGGGCCTGTCCAACATCCAAGGGATGCTGTATGGGAGCCCCATCCCTCAAACTTTACCCGAGGTCTCCCGGGGGGTGCTTTTGGCCTGGCGAGCTTCTTTACGTCATACCCAGTGGTCGGATAAACTGACCCAACATACCCCATTGTGGTGTGGCGCTCGGCTCCGGGAGGTTGCCAACCTCTCAGGCTTTAGAGCATGGGACATCATTAGTATCTCTTTATTGGGCGACGTCTGGGGTGGAAGTCACATGCGCACTTTTCAAGACTTGCAAACTCCCTCCACGCCTCCCAGTTCTACCGATATTTGCAACTACGACATGCCCTCCACTCCCACATTTCAGATGGCACTTCCCCACCTGAATACAGCCCACCTGAGGCCCAGACCATGACCCGCAATCTAGGGAAGGGGGGAATCTCCCGTATTTATCGTTCCCTGGTCAATAACACACCTAACACACTGTCACACCTCAGGGATAGATGGGAGGGTTGGCTTGGACCCCTGGACGCCCCCGATTGGAGGGACGCATTGATGGCTCCCAAAACAGTCACGGCCTCAGCAAGGCTCCGCCTAGTTCAAATATACTACCTTCACACTGCCTACCTGACGCCGCTGCGTCTCCATCGCGCTGGGCTCCGACCAGATGCATCATGCCCTCGCTGCAGCCACACACAAGCCGATTTTTATCACATGGTATGGTGTTGTTCCGTTATTGCATGCTACTGGGAGTCAGAAACTGGGGAACTCACTGAGGTTCTAGGCTGGGAGGTTTGTCTTAATCCATTGAATGTCCTGCTGGGTATCACTGAGGGGCTGGATGGATCCAGAGCTGAAAAACTCTTTCTCACCACAGCATTGATAGTGGCCAAAAGGGACATTGCGGCCAATTGGATGAACTCAGCTGCCCCCACCATGGCACGCTGGCGTAGAGGGGTGGACTGGTGCGCCGCCCAGGAGCGCCCCCTGTATGAGGCAAGAGGCTGTCCGAAGAAATTCCGTAGAATGTGGGGCAAATGGGTTGGGGTGGTGGAAGACTAATTCCTTCAATGTATGCTCAAAGTTTGGAGTGGGTGCACCACGGTCATTATTTCTGCATTGCCTATCAGGTTCTCTATGTAAGCGTAATGTCTTCTCATATTTGCCCTGCGCGGCCATATGTGCGAACAGCGGGTATTGTTTTCTTATTGGCTCTTATAAAATCAATAAATTTGGTTATAAAAAAAAAACACACTTCCAGAATGACTCATCACTAGAGAACTTCAAAAGTTATTAAATCAAACCAATCTCTCCTCATTAAACCTATCTCCTGTACTGATATACATATGTTTCAAGGGATGAAGCTTTGGTCCATGCACAATGATGAAAATCCACTCTCTGACCTACCCTCTATTATTTAGAAGTGTGCATTTTCTATTTGTTAATTTTGGCTGATGCTTATGTTCTGTACCAGAGATGGCATTTTTGTTGCATTTAGCAGGTCAACTGAACAGAGGCAAAATCTTGGTGGATAGGTGATTTCGCCTTCAGCAAATGCCTGCGATCCAGGAGTAAATTGATTTTCCATGCACCATTATTGCTATGATCTCACTATGATGTTTATCCAACAGTCCTAGTGTGCTCTGATTTAAGGGGAGAGGCAAATGTGAAGATGAGGAATTTAAAAAACTAAATAAGTAGCCACAGAACGATTATGATACAGGATGGAATTGTTTAAATTTCTTAGCTTGTTTAATTTGAACCATCTTGGCCCGGTTCACAAACCTATGTTTGTATGTGCAGAGCTGATTGTAAAGTTACTATTACTGACTTTCCGCCTGTTTGTGGAGATCTCAGTCACCCTCGGAGGAGATCTTCTAATAGTAAAAAATAGTGACATTTATTGAAGTTTATTTTATTTTTAAAAAAACAAAATCCATAAAAATAATTTAATATAAAATAAAAAATGTAAAGTAAATGTAAACAAAATTAACCTAGGACTACTTAAAAAAAAATAAACCACACACTACCTTCTAAAAAAAGTGTATGGATTTGTAAATTAATTTAAATATATCAATCAATTTTGAAATATAATTTTTTGAACATTATTTTGCAATTAAAATCACCCACCATAACTTACATTTTATTTTCTATTTGGGTATAAAGGATGATTATGATGTTCGTAGTATAGTAAATATATATATATAATTTTTTTCTTCTTCAAAGTAGTTTCCCAGGAAAAACAAATTATTGGGGGTTTGCAATCACTATATTTATTCCACCAACAAAGATAGACACATTTTGGCTTGTCGCCTTTATCAATGTGACATTGATAAAGGAGACAAGCCCAAACGCGTCTGTCTTTGTTGGTGGAATAAATATATTGATATATATATACTCACTGAAAAAAACGAAGGTTACAGGGACGTTGTAGTTAGGATCACATTTGCCTCATACAAAACCAGAGAAATTCAGCAGTTATAGTTAGCTGAGCTAATTATAACTTACGCCCTCGCAATGCACTGCTTATGACCTCACATATTATATCACTCATGACATGGTCAGTGACATCACTGATAACATCTCAAATGACATCACTGATAACATCATCCAGTGACTGTGTATTTTTAAAATGTTTATGAGTGTTAAATATATACATCAAGGTGTATTGGTGAATCAGTGGGTGTATGATGCCTGTATGGATGATTCAGTGGCTGCATGACTGACTGTATAAGCGAGTGATTAGGTGTCTCAGTGAATGTATGGGTGATTGACTGGTTGTGTGAATGTCTGTCATAGCGGTCAGTTGGTGTCTAAGTGGTTGTGGGTACATGACTGGCAGTATGGGTGAGTGATTGGTTGTCTGAGTACTTGTATAGTTGAGTGTCTGTGTGGGTGGGTGATGGGGTGTGTGACTGCCTGTATGGATGAGTGAGTGGGTGTGTCAGTGGCTGTATGGGTTAGTGAGTGCATGTGTGAGGGGCTGTATGGGTGAGTGAGTGTGTGTAAGGCTATGTGGATGTATCAGTGGTATATGGGTGAGTAACTGGGTATGTGAAAGGCAGTATAGGTGAGTGATGGGGTATATGAGTGACTGTATGGGTGAGTGAGTGACTGTGAGAGTGGCTGTATGGGTGAGTGTATGCTTGTGTCAGTGACTGTATAGGTGAGTGAGTACGTGTTAGTATCTGTATGAGTAAGTGAGTGTGTGTGTGTATCTGTATGGGAGAGTAAGTGGCTGTGTGATTAACTGTATGGGTGAGTGACTAGGTGTGTGAGTAGCTCTATGGGTGACCAACTCAGTCTGTGAGTGGCTGTATGTGTGTATATGTCAGTGGCTATATTGGTGAGTGAGTGGGTATATTAGTGCCTGTATGGGTAAGTGAGTGGATGTATGTGTAGATCTATTAATCAGTGAGTGGGTGTGTAAGTACTGGTATGGGTCAGTGAATGGTTGTGTGGGGGGGTATGAAAGGTTCTATGGGGGTGTGAGTGGGTGTGTCAGCGATTCTGTGGATGATGTCATGAGTGATATCATTTGAGAAGTCATCATTAATGTCATGAGTGATGTCACTGACCATGTCATGAGTGATGCAATATGTGAGGTTATAAGCAGTGGATTGCGGGGGGCGTGAGTTATAGTTAGCTCGGCTAACTATAACTACTACATTTTACTGGTTTTGAACAAGTGAAACCTGAGCCAAACTATAACATCCCTGTAACCTTTGGCTTTTTCAGTGAATTTCTAAGGTTTTTTAAATTCTGTTTCCTAACTATAACGACCCTGTAACCTTTGTTTTTTTTCAGTGAATTTCTATGTTAGTCACGTTTGTAGAGTGGTAGAGAAAGGGGCCGGGCCTCTGACCAGCTGTCAGCAATCCCGCTGTCTGGGACTTACTGGAGGTAACAGAAGAGGTTCCTGGCCCCCAAGGACCTCTAGCATCCAAGGGGACTTCATCCCCCAACTGGCAGTGCACCAGGAGGCGCATTTGCAGAGTGGTGGAGAAAGGGGGCTTTGCCCCTGAAGACCTCTCAGCAATCCCAAAGTGTGGGACTTATGGGAGGTAACAGGAGAGGTAGTTGGCCCCCAAGGACCCTCAGCATTCAAGGGGACTTCATCTCCCAACTAGAAGTACTCCAGAAGGCGCGTTTGCAGAGTGGTGAAAAAAGGGGGATGTGGCCTCTGACCACCTCTCAGCAGTCCCGCTGTGTGGGACTTACTGTAGGTAACAGGAGAGGTTTCTGGCCCCCAAGGACCCTCAGGAGGCAAGGGGACTTAATCCCCCAACAAGTAGTACACCAGGAGGCACGTTTGCAGAGTGGTGGAGAAAGGGGTAATGGCCTCCGAAGTCCTCTCAGCAATCCCACTGTGTGGGACTTATCGGAGGTAACAGGAGGGCTTGTTGGCCCCCAAGGACCCTCAGGAGACAAGGAGACTTCATCCGCCAAACAACAATGCACCAGGAGGTGCATTTGCAGAGTGGTGAAGAAAGGGGGCGGGCCATCAGTGACTTGCTGGTCTTTTATTAAAAGAAATTAGATTTTTATGTTTTTTTTAGAGGAGACCTTAATCTTCACCTGAAGATGCTGCTGTCTCACAATTACCTGACTTTCTATCTGATCAACGTTACAAGGAGCCTGTAGTGGGACTTGCCCCACTTTTTAAATTATTACTATTAAACAAGGAACTCAGTAATTTAAAAATCCAATCCCAGTAGACAAGTCCAATCCTTTTAAATTCACTTATATATTTAATGTTCTAAATTCTTGATCTGTGCTAAAACATAAACATTACAATCACGAATGAGAGACAGCAAACATCTTCTTGAAAAGTTACACCTAGACAGAAAGGAATATAAAAACATAATATTGAAGTCAAATGTTTTTATAGAATTGCAATGTGTTTCAACTAAATAACCCACAAAAACTATTTGAGATTGTTAAACAGGCAAATAATCATCCCCCTATATTTCTGTTAATGACCAAACAGAAAAAATTGCTAAGGGTTTGCTCAACTTTTTTATCAAAAAATTACAAATTGTTAAATCCGCAGACATTAATTACCAGAGAGCAGCATTGTTGCCGCAGAAGCACGCTTGGCATGCAGGAAGGAGTCTCCTCCTGCTTAGCCCAGAACTGCAGGTTGTCCTTGGTATGCTCAGGGCTGCAGTAGCCCTAAATGGGTTCTTCTCAATAGGCTGCTATGCAGAGAGAGCCCAAAGGAGAATTCAGAGGAAGAAGTGCAACAATATAGAAGATCAAAGATGCCAGTTGGATCAAAGAAGCAGTTAATCTCTCTTCTTGCATCTGCCATAAAATGACAACGCCATTTTCGTGTGATGGTGGGTGTGTTTAGGGTTATAGTCAAGATGGCCATCTTTTCAGTTTGTGCTGCCAGGCTTCCCTGTCCAAAATGGTGTTTGGCTATTTTCCTGTGGAGTAATTTCCTACTCTTCTCATAACTAAGGGAGCTTGGATCTGAGAATGATGCAGCACAATGCTTCCAATCTCCCCATTTCTGTTGTATTTTTACTTCTTGCCCCTGATTTTTGTCTGGAAATATTTGCTCCCTTGTTGGATTCTTCGGCCTAGAAGATTATGCTAGATTATTTCTATCCTCTATTTCAAGGTAGTTTTGGTGCCATGCTTCCCCAGTTGTGTAGTTTTTTTAATCTTCAATCAAGATCTATCTATATTGCCAAAAGCTTTTTTCTGCTGTTTGTGGCTTTTTCTTCCTAACTGGAAACCTCCTAAGGAGACACATGACACCTTTCAGGTGAATGTTAGTGCAGATTAACACCATGGTTTCTAGGAGGAGTTTCCCTTTCTTCAGGCAGTCATGAAGGGCACAAGAAATGAAATCTTCACTGTGGCCACCCCTTGACAAAGATGCTTAATGTTCGGGGTGTTGTTCCTGTTGTATGCCTGATCAAGTGCAACTTTCTCAGGAAGATTACTCCAGCAGAACTGATCATTACAATTTCTAACCTCAAACCCTGTTCCCACTTCTCCAAACCGATCCTTGCCTCTCTCGTAACAGACTTCAGCACTTGGTATTGTTTTGCATTCATCTGAATAATTATCCCTTTGCTAATGGAGGGGTGCCGGACTGCCTTAAAGTTGGCTAGATTTCCATTGTCCTAAAAAACCTCAAGCTTACCTGGAATACCTAAATAAATTCTGTCCTGTCATAGGCCTACCCTTTTATACAAATATTATTGATGTTCTTCGTGACTAAAACATTTAGAGCAGCACCTAAATCATGTAGATCTCTTTGTACTTTACAAGACATGAGTTTTAGATATCTGCAACCTTCTGCTCATAAAAAGGTAGACAATTGGTATAATGAACAATACATCTAGTCCCCGCTTGATGAGTTAACAGGTTACTGCTCTGTTTTAATTTTGAATTTGTTTGGACGCATGCTCTCATTTGAGTTCAATTGGATGGTAAATGTACTGACTTTCTTTGTTTATCTATAAAAACCTTTCAGCATTAGATAGCATTAATCCCTTAATGTTCAAATATCAAAGCATAACCAATAGAAAAATTATGTTTACCTAACACGTCACAGTATTGTGGGGCAAATGGTGTCCATCCACAGGACACTCATTTGCAGGAATATTTATTACTGGACAGGAACAAAGGGAATAGGCTGTGAAAAAGCGCCTTTTCTTAAATTTACATTGATAAAGTCCATTGAAGAGCTTCAAATAAAGTGAAATCAGTAGCAGAAATTGCACAGAAGCAAAATTTGAGTAAATGAGAGCAAATGAACAATCACAGTGACAGTAAAGAGCTGCATTGAAACAAATTGTGAGGAAATGCATTATCACAAGAAAAACTACAAACACCATAATGAATTGGAACTGGGAATTAATCAAGCACTTGATTAAATTATAGAGCAGCAGATTAAGTGTAAGGTATGTTACTACAAGGGTCACAATGCAATGGAAGGTCAGAAATAGGGAAATGGTTGTTAAATTCTAGAAGCACACCTGGGGCCATATTATACATGCAGCACATTTTCCTTCATTGTGCTGGGTGCACCTTTTGAAAGGTATTTTGATGAATGCACTGCCCCCAGGGCAGCCGCGAACTCGTGCTGCCCCCAGGGCAGCACATTCACGTGAAAAACAGAGTGGCTGCTTTGAAGCCACTCCGTGTTTTCACAGTGCAGGCGGCAACCCGCCTCCACTTTGAAGGGGGAATAGAGATTCCCTTGTAGGTGGGTGCAGTGAGTGACTGCACCCACCTGCAAGGGGATGTCTGGGGGGTCCAATGAATCCCCTTTCCCCCCTCCAGAGGGCTGCCATCACGGGGCGCACTGACAGTGCATCTCCTGAGAGCTTCTTTGTCTCTGCACCCGCGTCTGTAATATGGCGCGAGCGCAGAAAGGGATTTCCTCATTTGCATGGGGCACGCCCCAATGCAAATGAGGGAACACCCTCTGAAGATAGCACTGGTGCTTTAAGTGCGCCAGCACTGTCTTTATTACAGAAGGGGCCGCACAAGCATCTGCTGCCCCTTCTGTAATAGCAAAGTTCCCCGGGGCGCGCAAAGCGGGTGCAAATGCACGTTGTGCCCCCGGGGTACTTGTATAATACGGCCCCTGATAGCTAAGACAGTCTTGATGGAGTAGACCAATGTTATGGGCCTCATTCCTGGATGTAGGTGGGAGGATACTTGCTGGACAGAATGTCTGATTCTGATTGGTATCAACACACCTATATCTGAGAAGTACAAGTTATTTTCTCTGGAATGTGAGCTAACATGTGTACCCAGGAAAGCTGGGTCCAATTTTGAGTGTGTTTCCCTCATCGGTGGAAACAACATGCCTAAATCTGCATACATTCACCACCTGATCGGAGCAGGGATAACTTAAGGATTTTGGGGGCCCTGGCCAAAGCATAATTTGGGGCCCCCTGCGCAGATAAACTCTGAATTTATCATCTCTTTCCAGCTCATTCACACCAATAGAAACTATGATCTGATCATTGACAACCCTCTTTGTTGGCCCCGAAAACGTTAAGGGGTCCCCAGTCCTTCAGGGGGCCTCCATTCAGTGCAAAACCTTTGAATATTTGAGATATTGGAGACCTGGGAGCGCCCTTTCATATTGTGCCGAGGGCCCCATCATTTTTGCGTTATGCCACCCTCTTGAACTGTCCTGAAAGCTTAATGATGGGGCCCCTAGAAAGGTGGGGGCCCTGGGCCAGAGCCCACTTTGCCCATGCCTTAAAACACCTCTGGATTGGAGCAGATGCTAAATGTGTATAGGGTGTTTTCACTCGCCTATGGTGTGGGGGACAGCAAGCAGCAGGAGGGCAGTTCAGGTTTTCATCAGCTGGGAAGCACCCCAAGATAGGTTTTGCCCTGATTGTGGCTCGTCATTCAGGTATAGTCTGGTTACAGTGGCACAGTGAGCATGGGACCTGGTCTTGCAGTTTGGGCTGGACTGTACCTATTGGAGCAGGGTCCAGACTGATCTGCATATGACTGGTTCACAAACTAAGTTGGCATTGTGTGTAAACTCATGATGGTCTAGTATGTGGCCTTAATAATTTCCAGTGACTCAGATGAATTCAAGTGTTCTAGCCATCACTTTTTTGTATACTCCAGTGTGATGCCCTAAGTGCAATGGGTATGCCCAGCCCTTGGACTTGTGCTCACTGTGTCACTGGAACCAAGCTGTACCTGACTGATGAGCGCCAATCAGGGTGAAACCAGTCTCATTCTTGCTACCCTCAGAGTCAGGTGTGGAAAGGGCAACTTGCTTAGTTTGCAGAGCCATAGTGGGATTGCCCCATGACACCAGTAGCATACAATCTCAACCAATTCGATTGGGGCCAAGTAGACCTGTTTGCCCTGGGCCCTCAAATGGTGTCACACACTTATTATCAAATTAGCTCAATTTTTTCACTGGACATAGTAGTGCTAATTTCTTTCTAACTGACGTGCTTCTTCCTTAGGCTGTTCAGGGGATTTCCCATAATTCAGGAGGGTGTCTATGAGAAGGACAGAGGCTGCCCTAAACCTTTGCTTGAGGAAGTGTTTTCTATGTCCTCAAGGTGTATGTAGACAGTTGTCTTGGCGTTCCTTCTTCTTGGTCACAAAACTGGGGAATAGAACTACAGCTCGACTGGAGGTTTGAAGTGTGATTTCATTCTCTTCAAGTCTAGAGTATTGAAAGGTGTTATGCTGACCAAGGTTAAATGTTTAGTTGATGGCACTTTTTACTTTACTGTGCCACTGTCTCCCAGATTTATTTGATTTTTCCGGCATGCTTCTTTTCAATGGTACTTTTCATAGTCAATGTGAATGTTCATTGGCTGACTCCCTGACCTCACATGGTCCGGGTAGATGTGACTTTCAGTAAGTGAGCTCCCCTCCTAGTTTAAAAATTGTGCCTCTTGGAGATTGGATACACATATATTTCCTGGTCTGCTTTAGTGTCTTCACATTTGCTGGTTTTAGCCTTCTGGTCCATCAATGAAATTTTCACCTATTGTTAACATTGATATTCTGCAGGTGAATGGTGTCATGCTCTAAAAATGAGCTTATTGAGACAATGTCCTCTAGCCATCAGACACATACATCCAAGTGGTGTTTTGCAACTAATGCTCCCATGAGGAAGATGAATTGTGCATAACTGGTACATAGCTGACAATGCGATCAGTTATGGATTTGGCACTGCTTTCATATCCTCATAACTTTAGGACCATAATGAGGCAGAAGGATGAGGTCAAAACATACTCTATTACCTAACATTAATATTCATTACACCTTGTCCTACTCTTCATTGACACAGTGCTTGGTTACACTCTCTTTTTCATTTTCATTCTGCCTTTAAACATCATGGTACGTTTTTAGTATTATAAACAGGACTTGCAGGTTAGAGGTCATATATTTATGTCCTCATGGCAAAGAGGGAGGGTTCTAAACTCCTTTGTTTAATTTAAAGAGCTAGTGCAGTTTGCTGTTTTTCAACCTGACTCAGCCTCTTCATTGGATAAGGACTGCGGTGAGGAAGACTAGGATTCAGCGTAAAGAAGTCTACTGGTAAGTAATCAGAACATTACTTTCCCTTCTGGATCCTGTTTTCTCATGGAGAGACTGTAGTAGGCAAGACCATTGTTGAGAGCCTGGAAATTGCATTGATTTCCCCGTACTGTGAGAGGTCGGGGTAAAGGTGCTGCATATGCAGCTGAAGGTACTGGGCAAATAAAAACTTGGGACTGGGCCAACCTTATGGTAGAGACATAATATGCTATTATGTTCATTTAGCTTGTTGTAACTTCAGATCAATCTTTGGCAAGGCCAAGTCTTTAAATATCTACAGATCTGTATTTACTTGATATTACACCCAGGAATACAACTTCCTAAACATCCCAAAATAACACTTATGAATGTACAACTGAAACATAAATCTATGTAAAGGTCCAAGATATTGGAGACAAATATTATTATTTCAGACATACTTTATCCTCCTAATAAAATGCAAATGGACCTGATGACAGTAAACTATATCCTTGAAGCCTAGAAAATGATATTTAATCAATATTACACTAAGGCCAAATTCTGGTAGCGGGATATGGGCCAACTTCAACTTTCCTGTGCTCTGATGACAAAAAAGAGCTAATCTCAAGAATATGTTAGCAATATAATTATTTAGAATTTCTATTTCAATACTTTGAAACAACATTTATAGGATACCATCTGCCTATATGCCTAAAGGGCCAGAAACTTTCCTAAAAGCAGAACGTAGCAATGTTCTTAAGTTGATTGATATGGTCAAAAGGTGGATTAGACCTTTACCCTGGCTTCTGAAGAGTGAGAATCGGAATTCTTTAACTACTCAGTGAAGTGTAAAGAATCTACATGTTAAAGTTAGAAAATAAATATTTTAAACAATGTCGTAATCATTTGCGTCTTTTTGGAAATCCTGAATTAGCTCTATAATTGTGTAATTCAGAAAACTTAGAGACGTGTACTGAACTATGCGATATGATGCTCATCCACTTATATTTACATATCTTAAATTTCTTTGTTTTCTGGATAATGATGGTTTGTTTTTGGTGTTCCCCACAAACTATATGCTATTGAAATATTCATAGTGTACAATATTGTTCTGTTTGTTTTCATTTAATTGTTTAAAAAGTCGATGTATCTTTTTCCACCTCTTCCATTTGCTGTTTATTTTATGTGATCAAGTCATGACAAGAAATGTATGTTTTTGGCATTAGGAAAATGTTGAATTACCTTTGCAACACAGTTCGTCACTTAAGTCTCCGCAGTCATTGATGCCATCACAGGTTCTCCCAAAGGGAAAGCACTTCTTATTTACGCACTGGAATTCATTCTTCTTGCACGCTGTTAAATGGAAGAACACACGTTATTGGTGGAGGCTCTGCAAATATAAAAATGGTATATCGACAGGCAATCACAATAAAACAAGATCCACTGATGCATAGTATCTGTTTAGGGTTTATACCTGAAAGTTTGCTGTGAGCTAATGGATGTGAAGTGTAGCACCATTGTCAGCACAGTAATATGCTAATATCTCACCATCCAAACCACACACAACCGCTAAGGGAGTCAATCTCTTTCCAGCTGTAAGCTGATGGGCTAATACCACACCCCCATTTACCCAAACCACATCTTTCCAAGTTCTGCACTTTGAAATGTAGGATAACAGGATAACACTGCATCTTTTACACTGTTGAACAATAATTGTACTTCTTACCCGAAGAAATTCAATGGGAGTTTAAACTGATTAAAATCATGCAGTGTAACAACCCAGTAGTGGGGTAATCACCACAAAACTGAGAATCTGAATTCTGGCTCAAAGTGCCTGAATCATCAGGATTCCTGCAAGAGACACAATGAAGCCCTTAATCATCTACTTATCCAAGGATGTACTTACCTACTTATGTTGTGTACCATTTGATTGTAACTATGTACAGCACTTCTGGTAGAGGGGCTACTCGATAAATACACAAGTACAAACTATGAGCAGCTTGCAATTGTCATAATTTCTATTCTGATGCTAAAACAGCACAGTGGCCCAGCAAGTTACGTGCTTGTAGGTGATTTGTCGTGTGACTGCACATCACAAGCTGAATATCAGCAAGCCTACCAAAGGGGAATGATAAAACCTTTATTTGCAGTGTTTAGAAATGGCAAATCTATGGTATTATGCAAGGTATAAAAACAAGGTATTATTTTTATTCACAAAAAACAGACACTGGCATAACAATGAGAAAATGCAATAATCTACAGAATAACCAAGACAAGAGAAATCTAGAAAAATCACGGCTGCTCCACCCAAACAGCAACCATACTGCAACACATTCCACCTTGTAGATCTTTTAGTGTCTTGCTGGTTCCACACATTCAATCCTAGAACAATAAAAACAGTGAGCTATCCAGGCATAGAAAAGGAACAGATTTATTCTTCCCATTACAATTCACTGAGCATAAAGGGTTTTACAATTTGAAATGTTGTAGTTCAAGGCTCAAAATAAGGACAACAAATAGATATGAAATTCTGAAAAGTGGTTTCCAGAAAGACCATAATGTGTATTCTTGACGATCGTTCAATGGAGCAAAGAGAACTTGTGGTGTTTTATAGCCTGCTGAGGGTACGTCCTCGCGGAGGAGCTAAAAGCAGAGCACCTACCTCTGGTATCCGTGTAGCACTCTACTTCAGCAGGATTCTCTGTGATGGTTTTCCTCGATCCGTCAGTAATAACACATTCTGCAAGACTTGTCTCATGACCACGGCATTTTACTTGAAGACAGGAAAGATCAGACATGGGTTCTGGGGAGATGCTTTTTGGCACTAGTGGAAGAGCACCTCTGTCAATGCAAAAATATGCATTCAGTATTAGTACTGAACTCAGTGATAAGACAATTCAAATCGGTAATTGAGAGATCAAAAAAACCAAGAAAGTGACAAATACTGTTTCAAAACATTATACCAACATTCAAGAATATCTATTGACTCCTTAGCAAAAAGTAAGATCTCGACACACCATTACATGTGGAAGCTTTAAGTAACTCTTTGAGGTATTTAATATAGGGAAGACCTAGCTCCAGGAGACTTCATAAGGTTTACAGAGAACAATTTTCCATGTAGCATAACATGAAGTGACACAAATGAAACAGTGTAGTAATGTATGGAGTCCAGATTACATACACCATGATGTGGTGGAAAGCTGAGAATGGACATGCAGTTTTGGTATTGCACAGTAAATAGTTTTTTACATTATGCATAATTACAATTTGAGGCAATAGTGATCTGCCCAGAAACCTACATTTTACCAATGTACCAAATTCATGATTACAGCCCAGTTTTGTTTTTAGTTTTGAGGTCATCAACAATGCCACATCCACTTCCACTGTCTTCAATTATGATTTTGTCTTTCTTCCTCATCACCGTCTTCAAACTAGACAGTTATAAATCAGCCATTTTGGATTCTAGCCTTGGAAATGAATAAGACTTTTCTAAGTCACATAGAGATATATTGACTAATGGTTCCACGCTTTGAAAATTGAGGTTGTATGTCAGTATAACGACAACAAAAATATTGTCTGACATAAATATTGTGGCCTAAATATCCTTAACAAACACGACACTCCTTTGGATGTAGATTTTCAATTATTAACTCCAATGGGATGATATTTTTGTAAACGAGATTTAGGACACAATATTTTTTCAGAAGATATTGAGACCTCGTTTCTCTGGTACCATGTTGAGGTGGTAAAGATACAGTTAGCCTTCTATCTGGTGTGGTTGTTCATCACTTGGTAATTTTGTTGTTTTTTTGGAATTAATAATCATTTATTTTTCATTTTTAATACTAACTAAGCTTCTCTGTAGGTCCGCAATATAAGGGAATATTTAGTGTTCATCAATTAATTTAAAATGAAAAAAAATGTGACACCTAGTATTTTTATATATGCTTGTATGGCTGAAAAGTCACACCTGTTTCCACCACAAACTGCAAATAGGTTGAAACCACAAAAATTAGGAAAACTAGGCTACTTCTTACAAAATAAAACCTAAACTGTCTTAAATTTTTTTTTTATACAGCTCTGCTTGTTCATGACAGCTGGGAAAATGGTGATCTGAGCACAGCAACCCTTTCGTTGATGCCATTTTTAGAAAAAAATACACCATCTAGCACAGCACATTTTTTCCCAAACAACATCACCCATTCTCTCTTTTATTCATCCATCCATCCACCTTTTCATTTAGCATTCCTTTCCTTCTACAAAGGAAAATGGGGTGGGGCCAAATAGGCGGAGCTTGCAGATGATTTTGGGCGCTTGCATACTCAGGGTAATTAAAAGGGAGAACCATGGACTCTGCTCTCACCAGGAAACAACAAGAAAGAAACCACTTGTCACAGTCACGACAGATCAGATTGCGCTCAGATAGATCAATGATGCATTCACCTCTATTAAGGATTTCAGCTCGTTTTTCAAAGTGGAATACAAGAAGTAGCACACTTGCTTTACCTTCCCTAAGCCCAAGAAGTTAGGATCATTAGTGCTTTTAAGAATGGGAGGGGGTCCGCGCGGCCCCCCTCCCTAGGCCAATTTTGGCCACGGGTACCCCATCCCAAGGGGCCCAGCCGCTTGATTCTGGGTGCCCTGGAGCCCACCCAGTGTGCAGTGCTGGGGACCGCAGAGGAGCCTCAATGCCCCCGTGATCCCTGCCGGCTCCCCACCTCCACCAGGAGCTGGCATTGCTCCCGCATGCAGGGAGCAGCCAAAAATTATGTTCCCTGTATGGGATTTTAAATCAGTTTTCCTGCTCCTGCCCTCTGGGAGCGGACTTACTGTTTGCTCTCACTTGGCAGGAGCTGTCAAAGCTCCCGCCAAGTGAGAGAAAACAGCTATGTCCCGGGGGTGGGATGGAAGGAAGGAAGGGAAGGAAAGAAAGAAAGAAGGATAAAAGGAATTAAAGAAATAAGAAATAAGGAAGGAAGGAAAGAAGGAATGAAAGAAAAAAGGGAAAAAAGAAAGAAGAAAGGCAAGAACACAGGAAAGAAAGAAAGAAGGAAAGAAAGAAAGAAAGCAAGAAAAAAGAAGGAAAGAAAGAAAGAAAGAAAGAAAGAAAGAAAGAAAGAAAGAAAGAAAGAAAGAAAGAAAGAAAGAACAAGGAAAACACATTTTTAAAAAGTGTTGCAAATTAAACATGATAAAGGCTGGTTTTCTTCCTGGGCAAAATGTATTAAAGAACAAATGGTGAAACTGAGTCCATAATAAATGTGTTTTGAAGAATTGCCCACTTAGTAATTCCTATGTATAATATTGAAGCTACAGAACAGTTTCAAATGAATGCAGTCTGTTATGCTGTGAAGTCAAATAAACATAGGGCACTCCAAAAGGAATTTACAACAGCATTGTGAAGAGACAGGAACTGATAAAGCGTGGAATGTGGCCTGTGCTCACATCTGGTATAAAGCATCCTGCTTCCACCTCAGCCGCAAAACACAGAGGCAACATTAAAGTAATAATAAAGTAAAAACAAAAACACTGGCACTCAATGAGACTACCTCATGTGAGGATGTGCTCATTGTGAGAGAGCAAATGCAGACACTCAAAGTGAAGTTAACCAGTGGCTGAAGTAGGGTGAACCATTATCTCATGCTGTATTCTGTAGTGGGCGGAAACAAAATGTGAATGACACAACCAGAGACCAATGGATGAAGATAGGTGGCTGAAAGCCCCTTTAAATAAGTATATATTGTACATATAATTTTAGCAAAATCAAAAGGTCTTGGTTAATGCCAGACCTAAACAAGCATTTTCAAAGCCAATAGGTTTCGCTGATGTGCAAGCTATCAGGTTTGCCAATGTCTTTTACCCGTGCTTAAAGCAGTGTGGCTGTGCAGCATGGATAAAAGTAAAGTTAGAAAAAAGTGCTGTCCACCTCATGGCGCTTTATTTTTCTAACTTTACTTTTAGTCATGCTGCACTGCACATCTATGCTGCTGTTCAACATGGCTAAAAGAAATTGGTAAAGCCAATAGCTTCCGCATAGGCGAGGACTTTTGACGTTGCCAATCTTTATTTTTATTTTGTGGCACAGTGCCATCGCTTCTTTGCAGGAATGTAATACTATACTTAGGGGGGTACATGGCATTGAAAATGATTCCGTCAGCAAAGAACTGGGATTACCACAAAGAAAGATGCGGAAGAGGCTCTTACGTTTACCACAGTCAATGCTATTGGCTGCACTAATAGCAAACTGTGCATCTGTAAATTCAATATCAGTGGCTGAGGGTAGTCGTTCGCCATGCACTGAAAATGGCCACTTGTCAACGTCTGCGGAGCAGAGTTGGTAAAAAACATACGTTCAAAAGTACAGACGAATGTCACACATAAAGCTAACAACCTAAAATTACCGGAAGTGATGTTTATCTTAAGCTAAAGTGGTCAATCAGTGACATAGTTACTGTATACTGGAGGGAAAGAATATGTTGCATGAAAAGAGGTTATTCGAACATAAAAAAAAATAAGTTAAAAATCTGGACAAAACTTGCAATAAAGTCTGACATTCACTACACTCATTGTACTCTGAGAGCGTTATCTCCAGGGGAAAGGGAACTCAGAAAGGCATGTAGAAAAAAACTGAAAATATGGGGAGTTACATTCATTTTTCATTCTCTCCTGTAAATGATATTTTTTCTTTTATTAGTACAGCTGCTACTGTTAAATCTGCCCGAACAAGAGATAGCTGTGCATGCAGTGGGGACGAAGGGGGTGGGGGAGTGAGGTGGGTGGGAGGCAGGGAAAAGGGGAGAGGAAGCCAGCTGTTGCGCCATCACTACCATTGGAAAGACCCCTGGATTTCACTGTGGTACAAGTCAGAGTTGGCGGTGCACACAGCTGGGAAACACAGGACAAGTGTATTTCTACTGTATGCTGGGATGTTCTAATAGGAGCATTCCAATTTAGAACTGGGGTGCCTTTGAGATGGTGCTGGAGCCCAGAAAAATCTGCCCTTTTCGTGGAGTCTCTCAATCTATGAATACAACTGAAAGTAGCCTTTACATTGGTTTTCTGAAGAGAATTACTGCAGAACCCGCCCTTCCCCAAAGCCGACACGACTAACATTGCTGTTAGTGGTGCACTACGAAAGAGGCCATCCATAAATTGACCTATATGGCAACTAGGATGTTTCCAGAGAGACCACACTCATAAAAATGGAAAGTGCTCCAATACCTTTGGGTCAAGTTTGCGCTATATACAAGCAACACCCCATGACGGTGGAAGAGGGATGCGGCAAGTAGCCACAGGGGCATGGGAGGGACCAAGCAACAGCGTGAGGAGGGTGATTGGTGGACAGGAAAAGCAAGAATGTGCAGTGGGGAGAAGTACAATTTGAAACGCATGCAACAGAGTAGCAGGGAGTAGCACGAGAGTAGCGGTCGAGTAGCGCGCACAGAGTAGCAGGGAGGGAGAGTGGGAGGGAGCAAAAAAAGTACCCCAATCACTTCAGGAGCAGCGGATGGGCACGGATTAAGTTTAATCAATCTGTGCTAGGTCCCTGCTCCACGGCAAGCATCGGAAGTGACGTTTCGGCTGCACTGGCCAATGAACATGCCTCCAAAGAAGAATGACGCTGAATCAGACTAATGGTAAGCAATGGGCGGGCTCCAGGCCCTTTTTGGATACAAGAGTGTCTCGGAAGTGAGAGTGCTAGCGCATGCTCTCGCAGGCTCAACCCTAAAATGGGCTTAGCACTGGGGGCGGGTAAGCCTCTGCAGTTAAAAGGTTAAACATACCAATATGAGGCTTGTAGTTTGTTGCAAAACCATGTTATAAGCAGTTTAACGAAAGTAGTCTTTTAAAAGGAATGTTGTTTAAAATGCGTGCTGACATGCAGAAACGAACCTCCTTACATGTAATGAGCTGAAGCAGTGCAAAAAATGCAATTGCTATCATATATTTTTCATTTCCGCAAGCATACATTCACTGAAGACAAACAGATTAGAAGACCTGAAGTAGGGTGAACCATTACCCCATGCTGTATGCTGTAGTGGGCGGAAGCAAAATGTGAATGACACAACCAGAGACCAATGGATTAAAATAGGTTATGGAACCTTTAAATAAGTAGATTATACATATGTGGTTCTCCTTCACTTTGTTTAAACATCAGTTTGAATTCTCCTCAGTTACCTGCCTTTCACACTGCTTACTGGCTCTAGCAGAAAGTATTATGACATCACAACTCAAGTGTAATATATTATTGCAGTTGAGCAGCGACATCAATTTCTTAGTACTGGTGACTATTTCACAACTATGCTGTAAAAAGAAAGGTAGAGAGTTGTTTTTATTGAACTACTGTAGTTCATTAGAAGAAAACTGCAATGCAGCTGCACATTCTGAACTATACCCAATTTTGAAAGTGCCTTCAACTGAAACTGCTTAAAATGTATTTCGCAACAAATTACAAAATCTAGGGCCTTATTATGACTTTGGCGGTCTTGGAGCGGGACTGCCATGCCGCCGGCCTGCTCCAAGATGGCCAAAGCCATAAACAAACGCCCGCTAGAGTACAACTTTAAAGTCTCTGGCGGGAAGTTCTTTGCGGGCCCCACAGTAGTGCCTTTGAAAAGGCACCACAATAGGAACGTCAAAGACAGTACCTGCACAGCATTGACTGTCAGGTCCATGCCCTGCAGGAACTCTGGGTGCATGCAGACAGGGGGGCACAAAATGTGCCCCCTTGCATGCACCCCATGGTGCAGAGGCACAAGGGGGCCCTGTAGGGCCCCCTTTGTTTACTCACCGCCACACTTTTCATGGCGGTCACACCGCCCTGAAAAGTGTAGCAGTGAGGATACTCGTAATATGCTTGTGGCCCCGCTAACCATAGTGCGCCCTCAACACGGCAGAGATCCCTGGTGGTTGCAGCAGTGCCAATGCGGTCCAACCGCCCAAGTTGTAATGCCACGGTGGCTACAGCGGTCCAATGGACTGCCGAAGTCATAATAAGGCCCCAAGATTTTTCTGAACAGATTCCACATTTATTCTACTTTGTTCCACCCACATGATCGCTTTCAGTGGAAACAGTTACAAATCAAAAAAAGAAGGGGAATGTGTGACCATGTGTTATAAGGAAAAAATATCCTGCATAGTACGTTATAAGGCTATAGTAAATCACCATACTTAGAATGTACGCTATGCTGTCAAACTCAGCCTTTGGTCTCTTTCATAAATGTGGTCACAACCCTCTTCGGTGACATGCAGTATAATTAGAATGTAGTTTAAGATGTGCTTCATCCTATGTGTGTGAAAAGATTCTGTCATTGTTGTTCACTGTTTTGTTAGGTTTCCGCAGTACAATGCCCCTTCTGTAAGACTCTTGATGATAAATAATTGACATTTCTGCAAATTTTAAATGCACCTTTCCATATGCAATTTTCTTAGGAATTACTACTACAGATGGTCTTGTTTCCATGCACAAAAATATTTTTTTTTTACTAATCCTTTCAGTGAAGCTATATGTTAATTCCAGACAATATTTGTGTTTTCTTTATTGTCCACCACAGTGTTTTTATGCATACACTTTCGCCAAACACGGGTTATTTTCCTTTAAAATTTTCTACATAGCCTGATTTGCTGCTTTTGTCATTACTTTAATTTCAATTCCTTGCTTATTCTCTTTTGCTCTTTCATTATGGAATGGATCAATTGTCTCATACAAAACTATATTGATCAAGAAACAATGGCTATCCTAAATCAGCCTTATAAAATGTAGAGATTAGGTATTCAAATGCACTTACTTGTTGAATCCAAGCTGTCTACAGACTGCGTTTGCCTCTTGTGTTGTCCATTCTTTCTTGCATATGTATTTTGCATGTTCATTGTTTGGTAAATATACTTGGACGATACCTTTAGATTGAGATGCACTTTCATCTTCATGTTTCAAAGAAATGCTGAATTTTCCTAAAATTTAGTAAGGTGTTGATGTTTGAGATACCAGTCAGTCACTGACAATATATGTACATGTATGAAAAACATTTTTTGCTGACACTTTAACGGAGTAATCAGCATGAAAGTCTTAGGTCGCAAAATGACATAAAAATTTATTTATACTTATTCTGGTCAGTTTAGTATAAACAACGTTGTACTATACGTGGCTGAATAAATGTTTCTATGCATTGATTGATAGAATTCGACCACCAAATGAAACCGAGCAGTGCACTATTGTTTGTCGAATGTAGCTTTTAAGGCACTTTTCACCAAAGCACTTAACAACAAACTAAATGGGGCGTACAATAAAATCTGCAAAAAATGTAAATAATAGAAGAAATATACGGAAATGACAAATAAAGAGACGCACACGCAAATAAAATGCATAAAGAAGTGATAAACTCACAGTCTCCTTTAAGAAAAAAATGCAGCTGCGAATGGTAAGGCTGCCCAAGTATTATGTTGACCCAGTACCAAGGAATCAGTAACCAGGGGAGATAATATAGCCTGTGGTGACTTACCCATAGGGACGATGAGGCGGTACCCAAAAGGGACGGTGCCCCACCACCAGTGAGCCAACTAAATTCCAACTTAAAGGTGCTCTATACTAGCAGCCAATACCGCATGTCAATATGATCAGTCAGATCAAGTTTGCATGCACAGGGCCAATGTACATGTCATATCAGCCCTAAGAACATCATCAATGACAGAAATAATGGTGACGGCTCTAAGGTCTGAACCATGGTCGATCTGCAGAGTGCTTTTTAAGAAAACTGGTGTCAGCTGACTCTCTGAAGAGCATGTGTGATTGCATAATTCAGTATCATACCCCTCACATAGGCACTTTCTACAGCAGACAGCATGTCTAATGGGGGCTTGCCGAAGGGCACTTACCAAAAGGCTCACAAAGCCAAGTACAAGTTGGAGGAGGAGCAACAGCAAGATTCCAAGCCCAGTCCGGGTTGTGGTAGGCCACCTCATCCATACCACCCGCGGGGAGTTCTTGAAGCGCGGGAGGACACAGGAATACGGATCAGTGGCTGTGGGGAGCCCTATATACCAACCGGTGACCCTCAAGTTGTCAAAAAGTAGTAGAGGAGCCTGTGGGTAAGGGTAAGAGAACTGGTCGAGTACGTAATCCCTGGCCCTGAGGCACGCGCCTGGGCAGATGATTGGAGTTCATCCCTTAGAGGCCACACGATGACATAAAGCAGGGCTGACCAGTTGATTGCCTCGTACCCTTCTACTTACAGTAACGGTGGAGCAGTGGTCCACGAGCGCACTACTGGAAACAACTGCCCGCGCAGAGTTAAGTGACTACAAGAATACGGGACATAAATGTTCAAACGAACTACCAACCTGCTGATGTGTAAAAGGAAAGAAATAACACAGATCATAACCGAGTAAGCATCCATTCATTATACAAATAAAGCCTGGTCATAAGTGTGTTCGGCCCGGCCCGTATCGACCGTCCACCAAACAAGAGATGAGCAAATGGCGCCCCATTGTAAAGTCACAAAGATGGGCAAGCAACGCACGGGGACTGGCATGGGAGCCTCACAGCCAACTGCAACCACAAAGCCACCAGGCCAAGATCATGAGGTATGTGAACCCCCCGGAGCCCTCACGTTGGAATCCAAGATAGACTCAGTGCTTCAGGCAGTGGCACAGATCGGAGTCTCTCTGGCACAAACCCGCACATCTCTGGAGGGACGCATAGATAAAATCACATCTGACTTCACATTACTACATGCGGATCATCATAAGTTAGCGGAGAGGGTCAATGATATGGAAGAAGAGATGGAGGAGATCCTTCCAGTCACCAAGACCACATCCACCGAAGTGCGGGAACTCACAACACGGATACGTACATTAGAACGCAGAATGAATGACACCAAGGTCGGCTCCCGGCGCAACAATGTCCGGGTGGTGGGCCTACATGAGGGAGCGGAGGGCTGCGACATGGTGACATACACGGAGCAGGTGTTGAAGTCCTTGATGCCAGCAGACACACTCTCCACCTTTTTTGCAGTAGAAAGTCGAAACCACAGGGCATCACACCTCACCGAGCAGGCGAGACAATACTTCCAGAAAGACTCCAGTCGCTAGTGGAAATCAGAGAAGAAACCACAGGCGGTCTAGGAAATCTCCTGCGCAAGTGTTGCAAGAAAGACGAGAAGCCCTGCAAAAAGCGGCGACAATGAGGGGCCATCAGGCCCATAGAGATACGGATGCCTCCTCTGAGTGGTTCCTCAGTGAAGACAGCTCATCTGCTGTGTGGCCACTCGGTGACGATTCGCAGAAACCCCCAGCAGTGATGCCCCAAACAGCAGATGACTTAATGTGACACCCAACAGAGTCTCTAAATCTCCCATATGAATAACTGCATATGTAAAAGTATTGTACACCGCCTCAGCATAAGCAAACTCGACACATTACAGCACGCGACTCTACACCTCAGCCATAAGCCCAGCATAGTTGCACCACAAAACATGATGGAGTGTACACAGTGCGTCCACTTAAGCATCGTTTCACGGCCCAAGTATATGCTAAACCCCCTGTAGGCTCAACCCAATGCCCCTGACTGGAAACACCACACGAACAGCCGGAATTTGCCACATGGCATGGTTAGTAGTTTGGGCAGATACAAGTTGGCCCTCTGCTCTATCCTAGTTGAACAGCACATTGTTTATCTCCCTATTTGATGCCTCGCACACTGCAACTATGCAACCAACAACAACACAGGCATGGCGTACGCCTGCCACGCTAAAATACCGACTCGCCCCCAGTAAACTATGCCTCCTGCACGCGCCACTACCCCACAAGAATGTCATATGCTGTCCACTAACATAATCATGCACACACCGGCACGCAGATACGAAACCTATGCGTATCTTAAGCATCACAAAGCCCACATAGCGCTACTGCAAGAGACACACCTAGCGCAACCCGAAATCCTTAGGCTGCAGCACAGGTGGAAGGGGCAAATACTCACCACAGGCTACTCTTCTTATGTCAGAGGAACCCCAATATGGGTCCGCCCAGGCACTCCATATGTACCTGAGGAGTCAGAAATAGACAGGCACGGCCATTTCGTGTTGACGAAAGGTCGCCTGAACGAGCGGCAAATAGTGTTAGGATCCATATATTCCCGAATATGGAACATGCACTATTCTGACACGCTTTATCTGGCATACTATCCCGGTGGTGTGACATCCCCTGGCTACTGGGGGGTGATTGCAATACAGTGCTGGACACGTGCCTAGACAGGTCCTTCCCGCCACTGCAACAAACCACGGCCACGTCCAACGCCAAGGCCTTAGGGGAGTGGATGCACCATTGGGGTCTAGTAGACGTGTGGAGGACGCTGAACCCACAGACACACCTTTATTCCTATTACTCTCACCCGCACAGGCTACACGTCCGCATAGATCGTTTCGTGGAAAATGCGACACTCCTCGGGAACTGCACCAGTACGGACTATCTAGGCTGCACACACTCGGACCATAATCCTCACACATTACAACTACAAAGGGACAGCATAGAACAAATTACCCGAATGTGGAGGTTACAACCCACAGCGTTGGAAGACCCCCCCCCCCCTTTAGTGCCCCGTTAGGCACAACTATAGATACCTACTTCGAAACAAACACTGATTTGGTCCCTGACGCAGGCGTAGTATGGGATGCATGTAAGGCAGTAGTCAGAGGGCAGTGTCTGGGGCGCAGCTGGAGCATACACCACCAGTTAGACACAGAAGCCAAACGCATTGAAGACGCACTCCTTAGCTTATAAACCACAATAGCTTGCAACACTGGCACCCAACAGGCCTTGGACAAACTGAGGTAAGAACATACTGAAGTTATAGAGCGACTGCGATGCCTAAACCATGGCACACGCTCAGCGTGCACCCATGCAACAGCCGACAGGGCGGGTAGACTGCTAGCGAGACTGATCAGGCAGGAACAAGTACAACAGCCGGTTCTTTCATTGCGATCTACGAGGGGGCAATTATTGACTCGCCAGCGTGACATCCATCAAGAATTCACTGCCCACTATACCAGGGTGTATAAATCAGTTGTCAATGTAGAACCCACAGCACTAGAGTCCTACCTGTCCCCAATCTCCATACCATCAGTGTCCGCAGCGCAGAGGGCTGAACTCGATGAGCCAATCAGACTTCTAGAAGTCCAGGCGGCAATTCAAGGGCTGGCATTAGGTAAAGTGCCTGACTCAGACGGGCTACCAGCTCAATATTACAAAATGTATCAAACAGCTTTAGCCCCACAACTACTCGCAATATACCGCAGCTCGCAAGAGACATCTATATTATGGTGACGCTCCGTGAATCCTTGCTGGTTTCATTGCCTAAGCCAGATAGTAATACGGAATTGCTAAGTTCGTATTGTCTGCTAGCATTATTAAATACGGACTACAAGATACTAGCCAAAATACTAACAAACAGACTGGCAGTGCACGCAGATCAGAATGGTTTCGTGCCCACCCGTTGTACATCACTGAACTTGCGATGCTTCTTCCGAGTAGCTCATTACTCAAGAGAGCACTGGGCACACTCAGGCTGCCTCGTGCTCGACTTAGAGAAAGTGTTTGGCACGCTAGAGTGGAGCTTCTTATTCGCCTCTCTCAGCAAATATGGACAAGGCGCCAACTTCCTAGGCCTCATTAAGTTACTATACACGCTACGCACTGCCAAAATCAAGACCGGCCCTTACATATCTAACTCGATCCCAATTGAACGTGGCACTAGACAAGGTTGCCCACTCTCCCCGCTGTTGTTTTCACTGGCCATTGAACCACTAGCCGAATCTTGCATAGAACGGGGGAAGACTGGAGTATCCCTATGGGGGACGGCATGCACGCAGTTTCCCTATATGCAGACGAACTGTTAATGCACCTCCGGAATATTCGGGAGCCGTGCGAAGAAATAGAAAGAGCATTATTGGAGTTCGCCTCTGTGTCGGGGCTCCGAGTAAACTGGGGGAAATCATGCTTGTACCCATTCGCCGAGACAACCCCTGACCCAGCCTTGGTGATCAGCAACACATTGGTACGCTGGCAACAGACGGCATTCCGATACTTAGGTATCCAAATTTATCAAGAACCAGAGGACCTCCTAGAGGGAAACCTCATACGAGCCATAACAGCAGTTAGGTCACAAATGAAATTCTGGCGCACCCTCACATTGACCACCATGGGTCGCATTGCGCTTCTAAAAAAGGTGGTGCTTCCAAGGCTCCTTTATCATTTAGCAAATTTACCTTTATACATTAAACCCGAGACTCAGGGGCCCCTCGTCACATTCTGCAGGGGGGGTGTTATCATGTTGCGTTACTCCACTTGATGTGGGCAGAGCTCAGTGGGCCACCAGGTGGGCCAGGTTTTGAGAATGCTGCATATTATGCATGCGCTTACCTGCAGTCTTGCAGTCCGCTGCAGCCACTGAGAAGCGTTCGTTGGACTTCTGGCATTCATAGCTCTTTTGCTGGCAGTAACTTCGGAATGCGCGGCCAGAGGTGGTGCACACTTGGGAAGTTGCGTTCTTCGGACACTGGTAGGGCAGCTTACATAAACATTTTCCATCAACGCACCTCTCCCATGGCAGGCAGAAGACTTTGAGGCAAGAGCTTTGCGTAAAGTTTTTCGGTAAACAATCTTCATCCAGCCTTTTCAAGAAGCTTGCTGGATCTTGCTCTTTTGTTCCTGCGGATTTTTTCGTTTTATTTCTCTGCAGATAAAAAATACCAGTTCACTTACAATATATAGGCTAGAAACAATGCTTTAAATGGGCCAGTACTGAGTACCGGCACTTTTTTAGTTTGAGAGGGAGAGTACCGGCACTTCTCAGAAACAAGCAGGTACACTGGTAAAGAGTACCTGCACTTCTATCTTTCCATTTCAAACACTGGCTAGAAAATAAATATTTGTTGAGAATGATGTTCTGTGCCCCTCTTGGCAGGGATTTTACAACAAAAATGAAAGGCACACGCAGAACCTGTCAGCCTTGTTAAAGTCCCAGTGACTCCGAGAAATAGTTTGGAATGTTATATTGTAAATGCACAGTCACATTAAACACGAATCGGTAGTGGGGCGGGGAGGGGGACAGGGGTGGAGGAAATAAAAAATAAAAACACTTACCTGCCGGCTGGCCAGCCGTCGCCTCTCTTCCAACCTCTTCCTGGCTTCTGTTGGAGCAGGAAGCAGGATAGGCTCACCTAAGCCAATCACAAGCTGCAATGCAGCATTGTGATTGGTAAGCACCCAGACTTCCCTGAGCCAATCACAACGCTGCAATGAGGTGTTGTGATTGCGCCAGTTATTTTGCGTGACGTAAAAAAAACCTTCGCCACCATGAATGCCTTGCATTTACAATGGGGCGCACCGTGGCACAAGGATAGACAGATGCGTGACGCATCTGTCGGCGTAAAGGTGACGCAGTGCTGGAGTCGTGTCGCAAGTGCGACGCAACTCCAGCACTGCTCAGGGGCGGCCTATACTTGCTGTGCTGCGTCACTCCTTACGCCTGCTACAAGCAGGCGTAAGGTTTTGATGCAGCGGGGTCGTAAAAGTGACTCAGTGAAATCTTGTAGATTTCACTGTGTCACTTTTACGAGGCTTCCTTGCGACAGAACGCCCACCCTGCATACATTATACCTGACGCAGGTATAATGTAGCACAGGGCTTTACAACGTGACGCATCTCCCTAGATGCATCTTGTTGTAAATATGTCACATAGTGGCGCATTGTTTACGACGCTGCTGCGTCACAGAAGTGACGCAACGGTGTCGTAAAGATGTCGCAAGGAGCTTGTAAATCTGCCCCTGAGTTTCTGCACTTTAGTGAGCGTGCCAGCCATCTCATCAGGGGTGCCATACTTTATATGTTTAATGGGAGAATAGTACTGGTGCTTCACGTTAGCAATCTGGGACAGTGACTACATTCACTTTTACATTTCCGTTTCAAGCACTGTCTTCAAAATAATAAAGCCTGACTGGTAGCTAAAGCTAGGCAACTCTGATAGGGAGACAGATTGCACAATGTTTGCACTGCTGCAACATTGGATCAAATGCTCTATTGCACTGTTTTCGTTGCTTTTGTGGTTGCCAATTGGGAAAACATATTCTGCTCCAGTCGGTATTCCACAAAAATCCCATTTGCACCAGCAACAGACTTAGAAAAACTCATATATGAACCTGCCATATCTTTTGTTAGAATCATTTAACGTGTGTAAAAAAGTTTCGACTAAAGAAAACAACTTGTTCCACGGATGATCATTTTTACTCTTTTCCTTATTATATGAACACTAAAAATAGGGCACGTCCAGTTTGCTAAATTTTTTGGCGCAGAAATCGTAATGTAATTTGAACGGGCGCCAACCTAGTTTTCTCTCTTTCCAATTACACAAGCAGAAAACCTGCACAAACGTGCACTTCCCCATTTAGTATCACAGAATAGTAATGCAGTCTGGCCCATAGTGCCAGACCACAAAACATTGTTGATTGGTGCCATTTCATGGCCTTGGTGGTAAGTAAATGAGTTGCTTGGCGCCAAAACCTTTTACCATTGTTTTATGAAAACAGTTTTCTGGAGGTGGGAATGTGTGACAAGAATGTGTGTGCATATATGCTGTGGTTATAGTGTGAGCATTACAGGGGGGATGGAAAAGGAGCAGTACATCTCTCCCCTTCTTATTTGTGTGATGACATATATGCTGTGTAACTGTTTTTTTTGCAGTGGTGATGTGCTCTGTTTTTCATGCTGCAGTGTTTTTGTGCTGCATTATTGCAATAAGATGTTGTTGCATTTTACTGTGGTTGTGCTGCATTCTGGGCTTGATTAACAAAGGTAAACCCACAGGGTTGTCTGGAGCTAACTTTTTGACCCTATTATTTTTGAGACCTGGAGAGGTCACTTTTGTGTCAATTTACATTTGTTTTGATATTTACAAATGAGAGTTAAGTGTAAGTTCACAACTGCTGAGAGTCTGAAGTCTGGGCTAAGAGCTCCGTAAATTAAAAGATTTAGGGGCAGATTTACAAGCCCCTTGTGCTGCCAATACGTCACTTTTTGTGACGCACTGGCAGCGCAATACACTGCCCCATATTTACAAGGACTGGAAAAGCCACCCTGCGTGGCTTTTCCTGTCCTTGTAAATATGGCCCCTTAACACGCAGCACTTTACGTTCCCACGCAACACCCATGGAACCAGACACATTTCCAGATTTACGAGGAATCGTAAATCTGGAAATGCGTGTGAATGCTACGCCTCTCCAGGGGAGGCGTAGTGAGGCACAACGAGGAGAAATTTATTCATTTCTCCTCGTTTTTTTTTCCTGTTTCTATGCGTGCTGCATTCTGCAGCACACATTGAAAGAGGAAATCACCTCTAATGATTGTTTTTGTTCAGGAAGGATTCCTTCCTGAACAAAAACAATCATTGAAAGAATGCTGTTTTTCAACTTCTATGTGTGCTAATGCAGCACACATAGAAGTTGAAAACGGCATTTCAGATTGTTTTTGTTCAGGAAGGAATCCTTCCTGAACAAAAACAATCTCCCACGACGCAGGCATCCTTGCACCATGGTGCAAGGGTGCCTGTGTCGGCGCATGGCAGCAGTTTGTGCGCAAGCGCAGGGGGAAGCACAGAGGTGCGACATATTGTTGTAAATATGTCGCATCGCTGTGCTTTCCAAACTAACGCGGCACGGCG